>VRYO01000577.1:145418-157981 GCA_009812075.1 Sialia sialis | reverse complement strand
CACCCCCTGCACTTCTTGCTCCCTGGCTGTTGATAAATGAGGATTTTTTTTTGCCTTCCAGCTGTCTGGAATTTAGGGGAATAATTACAACAGGAATTATCAGGGAGGGCCTGGAACAGATGGGACCTGAGCTTTCACCCACCTGGAAATCCAGGCAGGGACAGAGGGACAGATCCTGCAGCCCCATGGGGGAGGTGCTGGCAGTGCAAAACCCCAGCTCTGGACCTGGAGCTGAGCAGGTTTTCCAGCCAGGGAGACACCCAGACACTGCTGGCAGCGAGGCAGAAAGCTGAAACGAGTTGATTTGTGCTGCAGGACAGTTTGGGGCTGGGTTTGCCAATGGAGCAGGGAGCTTGCCCTGCGGTGCTGGTGCTGTGCCTCTCGCTGCTGCACATCTGGGCTGGGGTTATGTGAGGGGAATGAGAGGCTCTTGTTTTGCTCCTGGAGCATTCCAGCAGTGCCTGTTGTGGTTTAGGGTGTGGGTTTTACTCTGGGGGGCAGCTGGAGAGAGGGATCCTTTGTAGAAAATGGGCTGAGCAGGAATGCTGGGGCTGCACAGCCTGGCCCTGTGCCTGGGGCAGGAGTGCTCCCACCTGGGGGTGTCCCCAGCCTGCCCTGGGTGCCTCTCCCAGCCCCCACAGCCTCTTCTATCACCCTTCCCTTGCAGAGCAGGCCTGGGATGAGTTCATGGGCTCAGCTCCCCTTAACCTTCCAGGTACCCCTGGGACAGCAGAAATGTCTGGCTGGTGCCTTTGAAGGATCCATGGCAGGGCAGGCAGCTGCCTGTGGCACTGGATGTGGCTCTGCTCCTCCCTGGGGATGTCCAAGCAGGGCTGGACCCTGTGCTGAGCAGGGATTGCTGCTGTCCCCATGCATCAGGAGAGAGCAGAGCCGCTCTGGAGCTCCATCCAGGGGGTTTCTCAGCTCTGTGGTGTCCCCTGGGTGCAGCTGGGGGTGCTGCTCCCCGGTGACAGCCCTGGCTCTGTTTTGCAGTGCGCTGTGCCGAGCTGCAGGTGCAGCTGAGCGAGGCTGTGGCCACCCTGGCTGGCCAGAAGGAGCTGGTGGCCAAGCTGGAGCACGACCTGAGCACCATCCAGGCTCTGTCTGCCGTGCAGCGCCCAGACGCAGAGGTACCCCTGCACCTGGGGGCTGGGGGCGAGGGGCAGTGCTCACCTCCTCTTCTCTTCCAGCTTTTTTATTCTTTCCTTCCTTTTCTTTCTTTCTGCTGATTCCCCCAGCAGAGATTTGCATTGTGCCCGTGCATGGGGAGGTGCTGGTGTAGGAAGGGGGGGTTCCAGTGGCATCCAGGACCCCTCTGTCAGGAAAATTAATCCACAGCCACCAGAGGTTTATCTCCAAAAAGGTGACAGAGGAGTCCTGGAACTTTATTCCAATAAAGGAGACGCCACGGGGCATCAACCTGGGATCTCTCAGGTTTTTGGAGGATGCAGCCTCCTGTTTATCCCAATTTCCCACATTTCCCTCTCTTCCCATTGCTGAGGGACTTGAGAGGCTCAGACTTCCCAGAACACCTGATGCCTGAGATTCCCTTCTAATGTACAACCCTCCCTTTTCATTTTTAATTCTTATAGAATTCACAGTTTCCCCCCCCATTGTTCCTTTCATCTTCCAACACCCGGTTTAATTTCTACAGTTTGTTTGTAAAGGCAAATATCTTTTTCCATTCATCAATCAGCGCAATCAATCCCATTGTTTCTTTTCTCTCTCAGTGCTAGCCTTTAGCAGCAGAGCCAGAGTTGGTTTGTAAAGACAAATCCAGCATTCCTCTCACCTCCAGCCCTTCCCCTTCCCCTGGGCTTTGATGCTGAGCAGCAGCTGGGTCAGTCCTGCCCAGGACCAGGGGGGGATGCTCTGCCCAGACACCTCTGTGTGGGTGGGAAATGTTTAACCCTTGTGCTTGTGCTGCCCAGGGCGAGGCCAGCCCCGGTCTGGAGAAGATCCCTGAGCCCATCAAGGAGGCCACGGCGCTGTTCTATGGTGAGAGGAGGCACCAAGCTGGGCTGGGACACGCCAGGGTGGCACCTCTGGCAGCGTGAGGATGCTCCTGAGCCAGCAGAGTGTCTCTCAAGGGACAGTTTTCCATGCTGGCCGTGGTTTTTCCATCTTTCTGCACTGCCAGGCCTGGCTCTGGTGAACCCAGGCTGAACCAAACACCCTGAGCTCTGTGCTCTACCTCCTGCTCTTCCCACACCAAACCCCTCCAGAGCCAGCCAGTGAAACATTTCCTGTACATCAGCCCCTGCACTGAGGTCTGCAGGAGAAAATGAATTAAAAAAAAAAAAAAAGACCAAAAAAAACCCATCTCTTTACTTCTCTGGGGGAAAAAATAAAAACAAAACTCTTCCTTTCATTTTTTTCTTTTTTTGCTTGTTTGGTTTGTTTGTTTTGAAAGGTTTTGAAAACACAAGATAAACAATATCACAGCAACAGTCCCACCAAGCTAAACAACCTGCAGCCACCCATCCTGCTCTATGAATAACTGCTCTGTGCAGCTGGTTGAGTCATGGCCTTGGGGACACATTTCTCCTTGGCTGTGAATGCCACTGCCAGGAAGGAAGAGCAGGGAGGGATGGGCACAGCCCCATCACAGGGGGGACAACCAAAAAACGGGGTCCTGGACATAGCAAGGTGGTGGTGGATGAGGGGCTGGGGTAGGGTGAGAGGATTGTGGCCCTGGGGCTTTATTTTGGTGCTGCAGCTGCTGCAGAAGCCAGAGGAGAGAGCCTGGAAGGGATGGGGAGGGTTGGAGTCAGGGAAAGGCAGCCTAGGCTGCACCAAACAATGCGATTGGTTTTCCTGTCCACTCTGAGGATAAGTCCTTGAAAATTAAAAAACCACCATAAATAGTAGTCCATGCTGTAACAACTGTGCACAGGGTTGATTTGGGTGTCCCCAGGGTCTGGGGTGGATGGGGTGGATCTCCAGGTCATGTCTCATGGCAAACCTCATCCACAGGGCACCCTGCATCCCCTGGAACCTCGCTGCCTGAGGAGCAGATGGACTCACTGCTGTCCATCATCTCCAGCCAGAGGGAGCGCTTCCGGGCCAAGAACCAGGAGCTGGAGGGGGTGAGTGTGCTGGGGAGGGGCTCAGGAGGGGCTGGGGGCTGCACGACCAGCCTGGGCTGGCTGCTCTGCTGGCCTGCAGCATTTCTGTACAGCAAAAGGAAAATTCATCCTGCTGTGAGCAGGAGCAAAGCCTGCCCATGGGTGCTGCTCCAGACCCCTCTGTCCCTGTGTCCCTGTGTCCTTGTGTCCTGGCACAGTGTTTGGGGTTACCATGGAAAAAGCACATAGAAAATACATTTTGGGGTAGCAAATTGAGGCAGAGCTCAAAATAACCTTTTCAGAGCTGTCCAATTGTGTCTGCACCTCCTGTGGGAGCCACATCCCATCCCAAAGCCCCCTCAGCCCCCCTGGCTGCCCCAGCCCTCTTTGGCACTGAGGGATGGGGTTTCTGGATGGGGCAGGACTGGGAGCCCCCTTGTGCCACACCTGGGACAGTTTTAATTAGGGAGCAATTTGAGTTCAAACCAGGAGGGTTTAATTCCTGGGAAGGGACTGAACCCTGGCTGGATCTCCTGTCCCCATGGCTGGATCCCCCAAATCCCCCTGACTGGATCCCCTATCCCCCCTGGCTGGATCTCCTGTCCCCATGGCTGGATCCCCTGTCCCCACGCCCTGCAGGAGAACAGGATGCTGCAGCACACGGTGCACGCCCTGCAGACAGAGCTGGACAGCCTGAGAGCTGACAACATCAAACTCTACGAGAAGATCAAGTTCCTGCAGAGCTACCCTGGCAGGGTGAGTGTCCAGCTGTCTGTCTGTCTGTCAGTCCATGCTCAGGCTGGGCTCACTGGGACAATCCCCATGTCACCATGCAGCTTGCATGACAGGGCTGGGGAAGAAGCCCAGATTTGCTCCCTAACAGAGCTGCCACAGCCCCTGAGATGCTCACTGTGGTTACTGCTATAAACCCCTATAAACCCCTGCAGCAGAGCCTGGAAAAGAAATCATCCTGTCCCACTGGTGCTCCATCCCGAACTGCTTGCATCCAGCAGAGAGAGCTGCTCTCTGACAGACAAAAGAGAAGCAGGCAGCCCAAAATCATCCCAGCAATGCCAGGAGAAGGCTGGAAGGGGCACCAGGCTCAGCTGCAGCCTGCTGTGCCCATGCTGTGTCCCTCAGCAGGTTCATCCCTGGGGCTCTGCAGGAGTTTTCCACTGCAGGCACTTCCCTGGTCAGAGCCAGGCTCTCCTGCCCTGGGGCTTTCCTTAGAAATGCAGAAGTGCCACTCACACAGGGGACACCCATGCCCTGCCATCCTTGCCCTGGCTGCTGCCTTTCCCTGCTGCCTGCACCCAGTCTGGTTTGTTGAGGGATGTTTTTAATAGCATTTGGTGGTGGGGAAACTCCTGCAGCTGGGAGGGACCTTATTTGGTTCTTTTCTTTATGTCTCCCTGATGACGCCAGGTCGTCCCCTCTGACATTTTTTCCCCTTTCTCCTGCTGAATATCATCTCCATGTTTATCCTCTGCCACAAGGCAACCCCTGAATGCCATTGCCATGAGCTAAAGAGCAAAACCCTCCACGGCAGCAGCGCAGGGATTGCATAATTCACCCCCTAATGGGGCATGTGACACGTTAAAAATACCCAAAAAGATCATTGCAGCGGGCTGTTCCTCGCCCCTAAATCGGGCTCTGCTCTCATGGCAGGCTCGGGTTGCAGTGTGTGAGGGCAGGGTTACTAAAGATTTACACCGAGGTGTAACAGGCAGGCTCAGGGGCTCTCTGCATTAGGAGCAGGGCCAGGAAGGGCTTGGGGAGCACCAGCAGAGCTGTGCTGGGACAGGGAATGGGAGCAGGAGCAGGAACCAGATTCTGCAGCAGGGCTGGGGCAGCTTGTGCAGTTTCCAGGCTGGATTTGGGCAGGAATGAGGAGCAATCTGCAGCTCCTGCAGAGGTGGGGGAAGGAGGAGCAGGTTGGCTGCACGAGCATCCTCGGGATGTCCCATGAGAATTATAAAATCCTGCCTGATCCCACACAAATCTTGCACTTCTTTCAAGGAGTTTTCTTCATTTTCCTTCTCCTTTTCACAGCTTATAACAGCTCTATGTTTGAGCAGTGATTTCCTCCTCCTGAACCCCTGTGTCCCTCCTATCCAGCCCAGCAGCAAAGAAATTCAGGGTGGGATTTGATTTAGCCCAGGTGAGCTCCTTGTGAGGATGACACAGGTGACAATTAATTCATGGAAAGGGCCCAAAACAGGGAGACATGGGAGAAGCAGGGAGTCCTCATGTCAGAACCCCCTGATATAACAACCCCAGGTCCTTCCCAACCCAAACCATTCCACAATTCTTTGCAGAAAGAACTTTGTTCAAGGACTTCTCCTTTCAGAAGCTGCTGTCAGCCCCGTGGCTCAGCTCTGGGCTGTGCTGCTCCATCCTTTGGGGGTCATTTCTTCCAGATGGGGGGGCTCAGGGCTCTGTCCTTGTGCAGGGTGTCCCTGCTGGCTCTCACCTGCCTTTGCTCCCCCAGGGCAGCAGCAGGGATGACACGGAGCAGCGCTACTCCTCCCAGTACGAGGAGCGCCTGGACCCCTTCTCCTCCTTCAGCAGGAAGGTATGAAAGGCTCCCAAGCCCTCCCTCTGTACCAGCCCCTCTGTCTGATGAAATCCAGGGGCCTCTGATGGAATGAAACACTGCCAAATGCACTTTGCTTTCAAAAACAAAAAAATAAATAAAATCCGTGCCCAGATGATGACAAATAGGATCTCCCTGGAACATGGGTTTTGCAAACCCCAAATCAACCCTCTGAGACTCAAAATCTTGTATGGTTTCCTTGTAGGAACGCCAGAGGAAGTACCTGAGCCTGAGTCCCTGGGATAAAGCCACGCTGAGCATGGTGAGTGGGAGCTGAGAGGTTTTTATCCCAGTGCCTGGCAGGGAATGGGGCTCCTGGGCAGTGGGAAGGGATATCCCTGGAATCTGGGTTAGGAGCAATCCCTTTGCTCCCTTGCTGCCCAGGGCAGTGGTGGTGTCACCGTCCCCAGAGGTATTTAGAGGACAGCTAGAGGTGACACTTGGGGACACGGTTTAGTGGTGGACTCAAGCATTTGGAGGTCTTTTCCAATCCGTATAATTCTGACTCTATTCTATGATTCCAAGCCCCTCTCCTCTGGTTTGTACATGGTGGGGGGCTCAGGGAGAGCCCAGCACCCCACACAGCTGGGGAGGAGTGTGAGGAGCTGCAGAGGATCCAACACTCCAGGGAAAATCTCTGCCCCACACAGCATCCTTCACACATTGGCTTCTCTTTGCATTCTCCACAAAAACCCCTCCCCAAGCCCTGATCCTTCCTGCTCTGGCTCTTCAGGGTGGATCCTGGGGAAGCTGTGCAGTCTGCAGCAGCAGAGGGTCCTTGTCTGAGCCACAGAGGGCAGGACTGCTGCTGCTGTCATCTCTCAGGGTATAACTTTCTGAGCTGAAAATGTGGTTATTGAGGAAATCTGACTTATACTGGAATTTGTGGCATTAGCAGCAGGCTCAGGATGGGATTTTGGCTGAGTTAACCCCCAGCTCTCCAGCACAAGGAAGGTGAACGTGGGGCTGCAGCAGCCCCAGAACACAGAGATATCCTGCAATAAAGGCAGAGCTGTCATTTGCATAAAAACCAAGCAAATGCCAACATGAATATGGATTGTGTGGCGTGCCAGCACCACGGAGAATTAATGAAGAGCATTCACACAAAAAAAAACTGACTTAGGGGAGTTATTCCTTGGGAATATTTAAGAACATAATCTTGTTTGTTACAGCAGCCTCCGCCGTGGCCGTGAATAGCAAAGACGATTTCAGCCCGGAATGGGTTTGGTGGGAGAGCTGTGGGTTTTAATGCCAGCTTTGGAAAGCCTGCCTGGGGTTTGGGGAATGTGCTTATGTCCATAATGAGTCCCTGGGTTACAGCAGGAATAAAGAGTGGCTGTGAAGGAGGGCAGGCCCTCTGCTGCTCCTGATTTTCATGCTTTCCAAGGGATGGGCATGGAGGTTTTCCCACTCTTGGTGTGATGTGCCAGAAGGGCTCGGGCATCAGCAGGGTCTGGCTGGGGTTCAGCGGCCTCTCCAAAATGAGGGCTGGAGGGTGGTTTATCCTGACCCCAGTGAGCTTGGACAGCCCTGTGGGGTGTGCAAGGGTGGGGAGCAAACCTTGAGCACAGACCCTGCAGAGCCAGAGCGAGGGGACAGCAGGGCCTGGCCATGGGAGCACCTGGAGCAGCTCCTGGGAACACCAGCACAGCCCTGGCTCCAGTGCCCTGCTCAGGAGGTGGCGAGGGGACGCTGCAAATCACAAAGTTGTTTGAGCTCATCAATTAAAAATGTGCAAAGCTTAATTACTGCCGGGGTTTCTCTGTGGAGCAGGCACTGAGGCAGGGCTGGCACAGCAGGAGCAGGAGAGCTGCTGCAGGGAGCTGGGCTAAAGCAACTCAGAATAAACCCCCAGAAGAGTTTTCAGAAGGGGAAAGCCCACACTTGGCAGCCCTGAATCCACCTCATTTTGGGCAGATTTGGGCTGAGAGCTGGTTTCCAGTGACCCAAATAAAAGGGGATTTTTCATCCTGCTCTTGCAGGGGCGGCTCATCCTGTCCAACAAGACCGCCCGGACCGTGGCCTTCTTCTACACCCTGTTCCTGCACTGCCTCGTCTTCCTGGTGAGTGTGGGGCCACAGGGCTGGGCACGGAGCTGAGACATCTGCTGCCACCCCTCCTGGGGGAATCTGGCCTGGTCTAAAATGTTGTGCCAAGCAGGAATGTTGTACCTGCTGTGCCAGTGGCTCTGGAGGCACAGCAGGGCTGGGAACGTGGGACATGGACGTGCCAAGGAATGTCCCCCTGGGCTCCACAGGGTGGAAATCCCACCCTGGCTGGGCACAGGCTTGGAGCTGGAAGCTGTCTGTGTGTTCATGTAGTTCCTGGGATCAGCCATGGGTGCTCACACAGAGTTTGGTGTGTTGCCAAGCAAGCCCTCTGCTTCGTGGGGAGTAAACTTGGGGTTAATTATTATGAACCTAATATCATAAGTGATTTTAGGAATGGAATACATATCCATGAGCGCACGCTACCTGGTTCTAGACCATGTGGATTAATTTTTTGCCTCCCTAAGGATGAGCTCTGGCTCTCCCCATGCTCCTGACATGCCCTGTGACTCTGTTTTTCCCCAATTCTACATTAGGGCTAAAAGTGGAGAAGCAGAGGTTTGGGAGGAATGGAGGCTTCAGCCAGCCCAAATCTCCTGGGAGTTTGTCATGGTGCAAACTCCTCCTGTATCTTTGCACAGTTTCTGGGAGTTTGTCATTTCAGGAAGAAAAAAAGCCAAACAAATCATCAATAATTAAACGAGGAAACGAGATGAAAGCCAAATCAGAACAATATTTCTGTCCTGCTCTCAAAGTTATTTTGGTGAGGAAAAGAGCAAAGGAAATAAAAAGTTAAACATCATTAAACTTTAAAGCTGTAACCCAAAAAAAAAAAAAAAAAAAAAAAAGAAGAAAATTCATAAATATTACATGACTGGAGTGCTTTTACAACATCTAGACACAAAAGAACCTGAAATCCAGCACTGCCTGGGCTGGGATGAGCTGTGTGTGCCACAGGGGACTGGAGGGAGCCCCTGCTCCTCCATCCCCACAGTGGAAGTGACATGTCCTGGGAAGCTTCAATTGCCCTGCTCTGGAGGCTGCTGGTGGTGTTTGTGTGGTCAGGGTGGTTCCCTGCAGATAACAGCTTACAAATCCCCAAGGCCTGAAGGAATCAGGCAGGGATGGGAGGGCTTCTCCCTCTTCCCAAACCCCAGCACTGCCTCCTGCCTCCTCAGAGGCTCTGCAAGGAAAGCACAGAGGCACAAAGGTAAAAAGGAGCCAAGCCAAGCACTGACCTTCCTTAAGCCTGTTCCAAAAATACATCTCCATCCATGAGCAGCCCTGTCCCAAACCACCACAGCCACAGCAGCACTGTCCCAGTAAAAATAACCCACTGGGAAAGGTCATCTTGACCATCCTGAGGGCAACCCCTGCAACACCCTGGCTTCCCCACAGTGGTGCTCACAGAATCACAGTGAGGGTGTGATCCTGCAGTGTCACCCCTGCCATGGCAGGGACACCTCCCACTGTCCCAGGTGCTCCCAGCCCTGTCCAGCCTGGCCTTGGGCACTGCCAGGGATGCAGGGGCAGCCACAGCTGCTCTGGGCACCCTGTGCCAGCCCTGCCCACCCTCACAGGGAGGATTTTCTCCCTGGTACCAAATCTAAACCTGCCCTCTATCAGACTGAAGCCATTCCTTTGTCCTGTCACTGCACACCCTTGTCACTGGTCCCTCTCCAGGGCCAGGCTGGCACAGCTGCAGTGAGGAGGGGCTGGGATGGAGCTGATCCCATAGCTGATCCCATTCCTTGCCTTGCAGGTGCTCTACAAAACCGCCTGGAGCGAGAGCGTGGGACGGGACTGCGCTGCCTTCTGTGCTAAGAAGTGAGTGAGGCCAGGCTGGGCCAGCCTGGCAGGGCTGCTCTGCTGGGCAGGGCTTGGTGGGCTGCAGCAGATTTTTTGGGTACCCCAGTGCTGGAAACAAGGCCGGTTAATTGGGCTTTAAATCCAGTGAGGAAGGGGGAGAGAAAAAGTTCATGGAACAGAACAAGTGTTTGTTGGGTTGTTTTGCTGGTTTGGGTGTTTTCCAAACCCTTTCCTGCGGGCAGCCCTTGCCCTGCAGGAATCCTGAGAAAAGCAAACATGATCCTGGAGGTGTGGGTCAGACCCCTGCCATGCCTGCAGTTCCCTGCTGCTCATAGCTGGAGCAGAGCACGGTGCTGTATCCTCAAGGAGTGACCCCTTGGAACCAGAGCAGCTCCTGCTCAGCTGCCAGAGCACCTCGGGGCTTGCTGCAGGTTAACGTGGCTGTGCCCTCTCCCCAGGTATGCTGACCACCTCCACGAGTTCCACAAGAATGGGGACATGGATAACATGTGGCAGTGACAGCTGGACACGGCTCTTCCAGCGCTGCTTTCCTGTAGCTTGGCTTTCTGCTTTGTAGGATGAAGGCAATGATCCCCCCACCCTTGAAATTAAAAGTCTCAGCTAAGGGAGAATCATTTTCCAGCTCTGGAAGGGCTGCAGCAGCTCCCATGCTTGCCTGATGTCTCAGAGAGCTCAGTCTTTACCAAACTCATGGAAAATGCAAGATCAGAGGTACCCCTGCTCCCAGATCCACATCCCTCTCCACCCTGTTTGAAGTCACTGGGTGGGCTAAATCCAGCCAGAAATGAGGAGGAAAATCAACCTCCTGGACTTGCATTTTCAGGTCTTTCAGGCTCTTTGAGAATTCATATTTTGCTCCAGCTCTGGGCATCTCCTGCCCGTGCTGCTGGGCACTGGGAGATGCCCCTCTTGAACTGGAGCCCTCAGTTTGGGAATAGTTAGGAATAGTTAGAACATAAAGGGCACAAAGGGAGGTGCTGCTGGTCAGGCCTGACCTCACAGGGATGCTCCTGACTCTCCTTGCTGAGATGTTTCTGCCTCTTAGGCAGCCACAAGTCAAATCAGACAGTTGCTGGTGATTGGTTTTGCTGGGTGATGAACACTGGGCTGCTAATTTGGGTTGATTTGGGGAGACAGAGATGATAGGAGATGCTCCAATTAAAAAATGCAGGTCCCAGCAACCCCCCCTTCCTGCTGTGACCACAGGGTGAGGGAAGGTATTAGCTTGTTAACGTGGTCCTCAATTAAAATTCCCCTCTGCAGACAGGAGAATAGCATTGCTCCCAATTAATATTTCATTGCAGATCACATCCATCCCCATTCCTGTTGCTGGGAAGCTGGGGCCTCTAACAGAGCGTGCAGGCAGGGAAAGGCCTCACATCTGCCACGGGCAGCCAGGGTTTATTTATAGGAGCTGTGGCCAACAGCAAAATGTAAAATACTCAGAAATTGAAGGGAGGGATAAACCCCAAGGGACCAACCTGCACCTGTCCCCCTCAGCACAGGGAAAAATGAGCCCAAATGGAAGGGAAGCACCCTGGCATGCAGTGAGGAGTGATGCTGAGCCCTCTTGATAAACTCATCAACTTCAGATCTGGGGGAGATGAGCTTTGGCTGCCTGAAATCAGTAGATGGGAAACACGATCCAGGGAAGGGTGGGCTGCTTTTCAAGGCTTTGTTGGGAAGGTTAAATTTGCTTTTTTTAGCAGCTGTATGTGGTGTCTTGGAATTGCAAAACTTCTGCAGCTATTCACACTTGTACTCCTCATAAATGACTTAAAATAGATGTCGAGTTCTGTTGGACAAGTGATAAAATAAACTTAGCCATGCATTGACTGAGTGGCTTTTGTGCTCTGCTTCCTTTTTTTTTTTTTTTTAACTTTTGATATTAAACAACTGAGAAATGTCCTGCTCGAGTCCAAGGGCAGAGTGTGCAGCTAATTTTAGAAAGCCATTACAGCAGCTAAAGGCAGTGATGTCTCGCAGTGCCGGGGAGGGCAGGACCTCTGTCCCCCTGTGCTGGAGCCAGCGTCCCAGCTGCCACCAACACCAGCATCCCACGGGCCTGAGACAGGCTCTGGGGGTGGAGAGACCATGGGAATGGAGCCCAGCAGTTCCAGATCCTGAGATATTCCGGATATCCCCACGTGGCTGTCGGCAAAGGCGCTCCAGCTGGACGGTGTAAATTTGCCTGGCTAATTTTGGTGAGCTGCTCACGATCCCCCTGTTCCTCAGCTTCCTTTTTCCTTGCTTTTCCAGCCCTGGGAGACCCCAGCAGCCCCAGCCTGGCAGAGCACAGGTTTTAGCACAGCTTGCTTTGGCCAAGCCCAACAGTGCCAGGGGGTCTGGGGGGGACCAGGAGCTGTCCCCCCAATATGAGCAGCCTCTGTGCCAGAGGTTTTCCAGCCCCCAGGATACCTGGGTCTTGCCAGTCCCCTGGAGCTGCTCAATTGTGTCCCTCAGGCAGAGCTGTCACCTTCTTCCATCCAAAATAAAAGTGACAAGCTCACTGATTTGTCCCCGCATCCCTCCCAGGGAGGGCAGGCATTAGATGTGGGTTGTTGTTTTCTCTTCTGATCTCACAGTTTCGCAGCTCCCACTGCCATGGCATGGCCCTGCCTGCCCAGCTCACCTCATCCCAGCCCTGGTGACCTTGCAGCAGCCCAGGGATGTCCCCAGCAGCCACTCCCAAGAGTCCAGCTCTGGCTGCCAAGCCCTGTGTCTGCAGGCAGGGAAAGCCTGAGCCGGGGAGGGCTCTCGGGTCACTGCCCAGAGCCTCAGCCAAGTTTTCAGAGCTGCTTCCCAGAGCTGTGCTGGAGGTGCTGGGCTCCAGGGGATCCCAGTGATTCCAGGCAGAGCAGAGTGTGCCGGGACAGTGGGATCTTCCCACAAAATCCTGCAGTTTTGGTGCCTCAGGAGATGCCCTGTGTGCGAGGGGTGTCCTGCAGTGGCCAGGTGTCAGTGGTGTCCCAGGAGCTTGAGACAGCCACCTGTGAGTTTAAAAGTCTCCGTTTCCCAGCC
>VRYO01000577.1:125663-137799 GCA_009812075.1 Sialia sialis | reverse complement strand
TGCCGGAGCTGGCACCGCTCGGTGCCAGATGCCTCCGGGCACAGCATTTCAAGGGCACGTCACTCTCCAGCAGGGATGCTGCCAGCAGCCCTCCCCAACGCTGGCTGAGCCACTCGCTTGATTCCTTCCAGCTATTTTTTTTTTTTTTTTAAGGCGGTTAATCGCTCCAAGGGAGTCCCAGAGTAATGAGAATTGGCAGGAGCCAGCAGATATTAGGTTTATTCACCACCAGTTTTAAATCATTTAACATAGCAGAAAGGGCATGGTTCTACAAGCAATGTGTTCTGCTTTGCTCCTGTGGTGGGTCTTGTTAAAAGGGTTTAGTGGTGAGTGGGAACAGGGGTGTCCAGGGGGCTCTGCTCTGCGTCTGTGGGGTTGGCACAGGGATGAGCAGGGCCAAAAAATGGGGCCAAGGATTTGAGCCAAAGCTCATCCCCATCCACAGGAGCTCCCACCAGCTGCAGACTGGGACTCCTGAAGGATTTTTGTCCCGTTGAAGGCAGCCTGTGGCTTTGGTTTAAAAATAAAGCCTTAAAAAGGCAATTTGGGGAGCTGGCCTGGGGCTGCTCTTTGCACAGCACAGCGCGGTTCCTTGGGGATTGCTGAGAAAAGTCGCGGGAGAAGTTAAACTTTCACCCTGGCAATTATTGTAAATCTCTCTGGTCAAGGCCCAGACCTAAAATTAGCCCACGAGCTTTTTTGGAGGTTGGGATTTTTCACTTGATTTTCCAAGTGGCTGACCAGCAGCAGAGCAAACCATCCCCTTCCACACTCAGAGCCCCGGGGTGTTTTTCACTTGCAGCCCCCGTGTCTGATGGAAGCAAGGCCAGGCATTCCAGCCTGGTTTGACACATCCTGACACAAGCAGCATCCCATGGAGGGAAGGCAGGAGAGAGCCTGTCATGTACCAAAGCCTTTGCAATCACAAAGCATTTGTCCTGCTTCATGGAAGAAATCCCAGCATCCCAGCCCTTCGCTGGGCTCCTGGTTTTGCTCTCAGTGATGGCTGGTAAAATCTAGGAGTGAGTAAAAGCTGGGGTGCTGGGAATTCTGCTGCCTTTGTGGGAGCAGCCACATCCTCTGCAGGGCCCTTTCCCTTCAGGATGGGCTGGGCTGTCCCGTGGAACAGGCAGGGCACAGCATCAGCTCCGTGCAGCTCCCAGCCCTGCTGCCAATCGATAGCGAGTGCAATGAAAACCTTAATGAAATTCCAGCCTGAGAGACTATTGATTGTGTGTTTTCTTTAAAAATGGATATGAATGGGAGAGAGGCTTTTTGGAGGAGAGGCAGGGGAAGGGGGGGAGTGGAAACACATTGTCAGCTGCTGTGGGTGAAGGTGAAGGTGGTGGCCCAGGGTCACCTGCACTGAGCGCTGGGATCCAGCCTCTCTGGGAGCATCCATGCACCCCTGGGAAGGGAATCGCAGAAAGCCAAAAATATTTAATGATTTGGGCTGGAAGGAACCTTGAAGTTCATCTCATTCCACCCCCTGCCACGGGCAGGGACACTTTCTGCCAGACCAGGTTGCTCCAAGACCTGCCCAACCTGGCCTTGAAAATGTCACCAGCCAGAAGCAGGAGGGAGAGAATCCACCCAAAATCATCACAAACCCAGACATAATGGAGAAAATCAAGAGTCCCTGTCCCAGCTGTGCCTCCTCAGCAGTGCTTTGGCACTGTCCATCTTGGCCCATGTTTCATGCCAAAAACACATCAAAAAAGAGAAATGTTTAGGAAGATGCTGCTTTGGGGGGAGAAAATCACTCTGCACCAGCCCTACAATAAATCTCCTTCTCCCCCAAACCAGACTCTCCCCAAATCTCCCTGATTTACACCTGCAGAGTAACAGGATGGTGAGGAAGCATAATAAATAAATAATAACAATAATAATAATAATAATAACAACAACAACAACAATAACCCTTCTCCACCTCTTACATAACCAGCATTGCTTTAATCCTACAGGTGCTTCACAGAAGTAAAAAGGATTTGTTCCTCCAGCAAATCCCTTTTTCCCTTTTTTTTTTTTAATTTTTTGTTTTAATGGTGACTCATCCACCCATGGACATGCCATGGGTAGGCTGGGGGGCTGTGCAGGGTCCCAGAGGTAGCGTGACCCCCAACTCCATCCCTTAAACCTCTCTGGGCTTCAGTTCCCCTGCCCTGGGGCTTGGGGTTCAGTCTGTCCTGAATCCCCTGGCAGGGAAAGTGCTCTCAGATGGGCCCCAAGATGCATGAGCAGGATGGCAAAGGTGGCATTGGGTCCAGACCCCAAAACTCCCCCTGGAGCCACTGCAGTCACACCACCCTGCCTCGTGTCCCCTGGGAATGTGGTGTGGGGGGGAACACCCCCATCCCCTCTCCTGGACACTGCAAGGACAAATGCTGGGTGACAGAAGGAGTGAGGAAAGGCTGCAGCCTCTCTCAGAGTCCTGCCAGGATTTGTGGATCTTGGGGGACTGAAGACTCGGCACCTTGAAAATTTAGGGTGCTGCCCAAGGATTTGCAGTGCCCCGGGAGGGCTGGAGAGCCCGTCCAAGGATTAAGGGCTCTTCTGAGGATTGGGGTGCCCCCTGTTATTTGAGGCACTGTGGCAGGCACACCAGCCCGTGGTGGGGCGGGGATGGATCGGTGTCCCTGGTGTCCCCATGTGGCGGTCATGGGTCCCTGTCCCCGGGGTCCCCGTGTGTCGGGGGTGTGTCGGGGATGGGTCGGTGTCCCCGTGTGTCGGGGATGGGTCGGTGTCCCCGGTGTCCCCGTGTGTCGGGGGTCGGTCGGTGTCCCCGGTGTCCCCGCGGCGGGGCCGGGCGGGTCCCTTTAAGGCGGCGGGGCCGGGCTGGGCGGTGCGGGGGGCGGCGCTGCCGGCGGGGCGGGGGGCGGCCGGGCCGGGCACAGCCGAGCCGAGCCGAGCCGAGCCGAGCCGCGAACGGGGCCGGGTGAGCGCATCCTCCGGTACCGGTACCGGTACCAGCACCGCAGCAGCGGGCGGGAGGGGAGGGGAGGGCCCTTTATTGCCGGTAATTGCCGGTTATTCCCCCCCCGCTCCCCCGTTGAGCCGCGGATCCCCCAGCCGGGGGAGGGTCCCGCCCCCCGCCGCTGCGGCGCGGTGCATCCGGGAGGGAGCCGGGCCGCCCCTCCCCGGTGAGCATCGCCGCCGCTCGGGGCGGCCCCGGGCCCGCGGGGGCGGGGGGCGGTGATGGGGCAGACCCGGCTCGGCCCGGGCAGCGGGGCTGCAGCCGTGGGTTTGCTCCCCCGGCCCTGGGGGCTGCTCCGGGAGCGGGACTGCGGCTGTTCCCCCGGGGCTGGGGGGGGCACAGGCAGCACGCAGCCCCCCCATGGATGCTCGCTTGTTTTCGGGCAGTATTGTCCGGCTGGGTTTGCGTGAGGAGGGGCCCCCGAGGGCACACAGCCCCGCCGGCGGTGCCTGCCGTGCCCCCGGGGACACCCGTGCGCTTCCCGAGCTTCCTCCAGCCCGGCTGTGCTGAGCCTGGGCAGCACCTCGGGAAGGCCCTTGCGAGGCTTGAGGGACTTTGTGCCTGGCCCTTCTGCTGATTTCTGGATTTGGTGAAGTCAGGCTGGAGCGCTGCAGGACTGTGGCTTGGGGGAGGTGAGATGTGCCTGGGGATGTTGCTCTGGCTCCGGGGCTTGACAGCCTAAACCTCTGCCTTCCAGGTCCCTCCCTCCAAGTCGGTCTGCTACTTCCTTCCAGTGTGGAAATCGATCGGTTGAAGTTATGCATTTGACCTGCAAGAGCCACGCTGCCGGTGCTTCAGGGATCTGGTGAACTGGAACGGGAAAGGAGGTAAAAGCTCTCTGTCCCCCCAGCAACCTGCCCAAAATCCCCCGTGGGTCCTGCTCCTGTGGCTGCGAGTGGGTGAGGAGCAGCTGGGGGTGCTCAGCCTGGAGGAAAAGGGGCTCAGGGGGAACCTTCTCACTTTCTGCAAGTGCCTGAAAGGAAGTTGTAGCCATGTACAGCTGACTAGACAAGAGGAAATGGTCTCAAGTTATGCCAGGGGAGATTTAGTTGGATATTAGGAAAAATCTCTTTGCTGAAAGAGTTGTCAGGCTGCCTAAGGCAGTGCTGGAGTCACCATCCCTGGTGTGGATGTGGCACTTGGGGACATGGGTTAGTGGTGGCCTGGGCAGTGCTAGAGTGGTTGGAGTGGATGGTCTTGTGTGTCTTTTCCAAACTAAACAATACTATGATTACTCAGAACTCCCCTCCATGAGCATTTTTGGTTTGGTTTGTTGGAAGAGTGGAGAAGGACCGTGGACATCTGGGGATGCCTTTCTAAATAGGAATCATCCTCCTAAACCACACAGGCTCTTCCAAAATGACCAGCCCCCCTTCCCTGCGGGGAGGGCACATTTGTACAGAGAGGTGGGTGTGTGCTGCCAGAAAATCTGCTCAGATGGGATGGCAGATGCCCTTGGACCTTTCCTCTGTGCCCTTTAGTGGTATTTCCCAGTGTCTCACCATCACTGCAACACAGCAGAGGAGCCCAGGGCTACCACAGAGTTTCCTAAAAAAGCTGCATAATCCTCTCTGCTCCAGCTTGGGGAGCACACAGGTTTGCCCACTCTGCCTGGTGTCTCACCCAGTTCAGTGACCAGACCCCTGTGCCATCGAGGAGGCTGTCAGCCCCGGTCCCCATCCCTGTCTGGTCAAGGCTTTGGGGTTAAAATCACCTCCACTGTGAGTTCCTCAGTTGTTCAGGGCTGCAGTAGCTGTATGACTGCAGGGCTGCCTCTTCTGGCTGAGCCCCTGGGCCATCAGGTCTGTCCCCTCTTCTCCTGGACTGCGAGCACCCTCTTGTCCTTCCTCCTTGGAGGTAGAACACCCGTCTCTTCAAGATGAGGATGTTGCTGGCTAATGCCTTTCCTCTTCCTCCTCCTCTTCTTCCCAGCAGAAGCAGAGAAACCAGATGATGTTGCACATCTGCTGGCCCTGCTGACTCAGGCTGGCTGGGGTGCCCCAGGGCACTGCTTCCAGCTCAGGGTTCCTGCATCATTCCCCTCTTGCCTCTGGGCGCCCTCACTTGACCTCAGCTGCTTTCCCTGCCCATGGATGCCAGTGAGGATGTGGGAAATGGGCTGGAGGCTTGTCCCTGGCTCAGTGATCCACTTCCTTGTGCAGGCAGAGGGAACCAGGGGATTCTGCCCCCAGCTGTGCTCCCAGGAGTTCAATCCCAGCTGACTCCATCACAGTGGAGAGGAGGGGAGAACATGCCTGAAGGGAAAACTGCATCTCACACCTGATTTTTGCTAAAGGGAACACCAGAAGGGCTCGGAGAATCTGCTTGCTCTTGTGCAGGGATGAGACTTGACTGGAGCCCCACCTCCATCCACACTCAGAGGTGGGGGGACAGGAGAGGGACCCAGTGTGCATCCACCCCAGGGTCCCACTGGGAAGATGCTCGTGCCCTGCTCCACAGGGGCCTGGCAGCATTTGGGCCCTGGGGCAGGAGAGGGGCTGCAATGGCACCCCAGAACCCTGGCAAGAGGGATGGCAAAGTTGGACTCAGCCTGTGAGTCGCTCTGGCGTGGTCATGGCCATGCTGGGCACAAAGCTCTGCCCTCCCAGGAGCATCCCTGCACAGGGGAGAGAAAAAGGATGTTTGAGGTTGGATCTCCAGCCAGGGTTGGCAGCTATAACAGAGTGTTTTGGCATCATCTGGTTGTAGGGGGGGGTTCAAAGCCCACTGGAATTTTTATTTTGCTTAATACACCACTTAAGCAATTAGCAGTGATTGTAGCAGTGCTGGGCGAGGCGCTGGGTAGAATTGAATTTCCCCAGCTCAGATACCATTAGGCAGCAGTTTAAGGCTGTTTGCAGGCGGGTATGAGACAGTGATGCGTGTGGGGAATTAGATCTGCAACATTTAAAAAAACATAATAAGAAAATTTCCTACAGAACTGTGTAACTTTATCTCCTGTTTATTATGTGCTGTAATTGAAAAACAATCTTAGGGGTTTCTCTGACCTAATGATAGGGGATCCCCAGTGATGACTGTGCTGTATCCATCAGGATTTGCTTTGTTGAGCATCCATTCAGCTCTCCCAGAAACACCCAAGGAGCTCCTCCATGGCACAGCAAACCGCAGGGCAAAAGAAATCTCTTAGAAGAGTTTGTATTTGCTTTGGGAAGTGCAGTTGGGTTTTTGTTTAAATCGCCAGAGTTCTGGGTGCATCCAGGGGAGGGGTCTGAGCAGATGAATCTCCTGTTGTTTGGGATTTCAGAGTCCAGGAAGGGTCTGCCCACAGGTAGCAGGTCAGTGTTAATGTGTAACAGGTGTGCAGGACACTGCACCCACAGCACACCAGCCTGGAGGGGGATGCATGGATGGATGATGGATGTGCAAATAGTTTTCTGAGGATGGGAAGGCGAGAGGAGGAGAAGGGTTTTGTTGTGGGCTGAGGGGCGGAAGGAAATCGAGGCTTAGTGAGGGAAATGTGAGATTGCTTGGTTGGGGACAGAGCTTCTGCTGCTCCTCGGGGGAGGCTCTGCTATTGTGGTGGTTAAAAATAGACTTTGGACTGGGTGGTTTTCTGTGGGAAGCTCTCTGGCTGGAGACAGGCACGTGAGGTGGCATCCAAGGGAGGGGGAATGGACAACAGCCTCTGACCTCCTTCACTTACAACTCTGTTTTTTTAATTTTATTTTTTCCCAATAGCTTTTCCTCTGGGGCTTTGAGGGTGGTGCCTCTGCTTTATTCCCAGACACAACACACAGCCTCCAAGCCCTAAGCTTGGATGATGCCTAGATGCACCAGAGCTTTGCTGATTGTCACTGCACCCTGGGGACCCCGTCCCCATGGCTGAGGTGTCCCCCAGGTCCCACAACCCCAGCAGGTACCCAGCAGGTTGAGTGGCTTGGGTGAGGCTCCCTGCAAGCTGGATGGAATTACTCAGGGAAAAGATTATCTAAGATCCAGTGGCTCTTATCTGTGAACTTGTCTTTATTTTCCAGCAGCTGTCAGCACAGGAGGTACAACATCCACTGCAGGGGATTTTGGAGGGTGGAGGGGAGAGGAACAACCCTGTGGTGTGGTCAGAACAGTGGGAAATGGAGAAAATCTCAGGTTTTGCTGGGGGGCTCTCATGGGCCCATCTGCTCGTTTTCAGGAGCATTGGTTCCTGTGGAGCTGGAATCAGAGCATCACACAGAGCTGTGGGGACACCCTTATGTGCAGGAGGAGGAAAGGTTCATTTCTTGCCCACTTTCTCTTTTGAAGGTGTGTCACCTAAGCACCTGCCCCCCAAAACCTTGTCCTGGCCAGCTACTGAGGCTACTACTGAGGGCTTTGGGGCATCCTTTCTGAGAGCTGAGCTGGCCAGTGGGACCCCTCACTGAGCAGCAGAAAAATGCACAAGCAGCTTTTTCACTCCAGAAAAATGTTTTCTGAGCTGCAGGTGACAGGTGGACCCTGAAGTGCGTCTGGGCAGGGAATTAAAGCGTGCTCCTGCTGAGGGATTGGTTCCAGGCAGGTGGTTTGACTATAAAACTTGAGGCCAAAATGCTGTTCAATTAATATTTTAGTGGGATGGCCAGTAAATGAGAGGAACAAAGAACGTTTCCATTTTGATCTGCTTCAGACAGGCAGTCTGATTTAAGATCACAATGGTATAATGGTACATTGGGTCCTGAGGAGCATGGAGAGCAATCAGCTTGTCCCCGCCAGGGCTGTGCTTGGGGGTCTGGGGGAGGCACAAGGCAGGTGACTTCTGCTTTTGTTCCCTGCGGTTTTCTCTTCCTCAGCTCAGTGTCTGCACGCAGCTAAAGCTCTGGTGGCTCTCCAGGGCTGGGAAGGCTCCTGGAGGTGACAGAGGGAGGAGGTCACTTGGTGACACGCTCCAGATCTCAGCTGGGACAGATCAGCTCCTGGCATCCCTCACCCCGCTGCGCCCGCACAGGAGCGGGGATGATGCCCCCGCTTCTGTCCTGCTCTCAGGCTGTCCCTGCCGCCGTCCCCTCCCTGGTTTAGCTGTTTTCCCTCTGCCCAGGGCAGGCACAGCTCCCTGGGGAGCTGCCTGTGTGTCAGAGCTGCCTGCCAGCAGCATCAGCTCGGGGCTATCGCCTTGCTCCGCGCCCTGCTCGTGACTCGGGGATCTCCTCTGGCATGGCACGCTTAGGTCAGGCGCTTTTCTGGGGGAGCAGGTGCCTGGGTTTCCTCACGTCATTCCCGCGGGATCGGGATGACCAGCTGGGGCTTGGAGTGGCATCGATCTTGCTGGAAAGCGAGCAGCCTGGCTGGGCTGGGATCTCCTTCCCCAGCAGCCAGGGCTTTGCTGCGTGTCCTCCTGCGCTGCTTTTCCCTTCCCGTTCCTCTCTGGCGTGGAAGTTCTCCCAGCCAGGAGGAGGGATGCAGGCAGGGATGGAGGGATTCCGCTCACAGCCTCCACCAGACTGTGCTTTTTTTCCCCCCACTGAGTTTCGGATCACTTTGTCCCAGCCTGGCTGCGCCGGGAGGAAGGGAAACATCTCTTTATTAGGGTTGTTTCCTTAAATAAAGCCATCGCAGCCAGGCTGGGCAGGCTGTGCTGGCCATCCCATGACCGGTGTTGCGCATTCGGGTTATTAACACCTCATTAGATGTTGGTTCCTCCCCACGCCTGTGGTTCAGCAAATCCCAGTGGCTTTGTTGTTGCTCCCTGACTCCTGCTTCACCGGGGAGTTGTTTTTTTATGGTCTCCTGCGCTTCTGCTGACAGTTTAAATTTCATTTCTTCTTGACGTCAGTAGCTTTGCTTCAACTTTCAGATGATTCTGTATTCCCCACCTGACCCCCGGAGCAGGGGATGCCTCAGCACACTTTGGTGGGAGAGGTGTCCCAAATCACTGCCAGCAGCTGGCTCTCACCTGCCATCCCAGCCTGGGTTTCCACTTGGCAAACCCCAGAAGTTCTTTATTTGTATCTCCTCTTCTTAAATCTTGACTCAGTTTCCCAAATGACAGAGGCAGCAGGCACAGCTCAGCCCTGGGAGGAGTTTGGGGACTCGTTCAGGTGAGTTAGAAGCCTGTCACAGCCTGATGCCGTGGTTACCACTCCATGGCTTCTTTTCAACAACAAAACACCCCATTTTATATATTTATTTTTGTGTCTTCTTGTGTCATAGCCAGGCCAGGACTCAAGGCTGTTACCCCTGAGCCAGTTCTGGAGTGGGCTGATGGCACTTGCAAAGGGACCTGGCTCCTTAGAAAGGTGCCTGGAGCATGCTGCAGCCCTCAGGAAGCTGGGCTGGCAGGGGGACGGCCCTTTCCAAAAATCAATTGCAGATTTGCTGCTTATTTTCACTGTGAGCTTATTTTCGTCTGCGCTTCCACCGCTCTGCCCGGGGATGCTGTCTGTGGCATGACAAGTTATTTCAAGAAGTGGGGCAGAGCTGTTGGTATGGAGGGGAGTGCAGGCATCCAGATTAAAGGTAAATCTACACAGATAATTGGGAGCCTGCTTCCTGCAGAAATCAGGTGAATCAGGGGCGGGGATGGCTCTGCAGTGCCAGGGCTGCCCTTAAACCACCCGAGTGACTCCCAGGCTGTGCTGCTGGCTCCTGGCCGGGGGCTGCTGGCTGTGCTCCGGGGAGGGGGGTTGGAGATGTGGCACAGGGTTAGCAATCCCTGCCGCCTCCTCAGACCTGCCAGATGTCTCTCCTCTAGGCTTCGTTTTTATAAATTGGCCTTTTAAAGTCTGTCATCCCCATGCAGATGAAAGGAAGATGCTGTGATGCCTCTGCGTGCGCGTCTCCGAGCCTGAGCCCGGCTGCCGTGCCTGGATCTCCTTGAGGCTTTTTGTTTGGGGCTTTATCTTTTCTGAAGTGCCTTTTTTTCCTTCCTTCCTCTTTTTTTTTTTTTTTTTTCTCCTTAACCTCTCAGAATCTGTTAGCTTGCCATTCCTTGGTTTCAAACAGGCAGGCCCTGAGCACCAGTCCCTCCTGGAGAGAAGAGGGATGGGGAGCTGTGTTTTCCCCCAAATTCATGGGAGGGAAGCCAGCAATGCCCTGGGGCTCAGCACCCCGGGCAGATGCAAATAAACCCATCAAGAGGGGTTTTTCTTCCCCTCCACAAGCCCCTTCCTGCTCTTTTCTCTTTGCACCCTTTCCTTCTCCCTTGCACTTGCTGTGACTGCTTGGATTGGCAGATTTTCATCTCCCTTTTCTCCCCAAGCCCAAATACTCCTGGCCCGTGGCTTGGTGCCAGGGCAGCTCCCGGGCCATGGCAGAGCTGGGGTTGTGAATTTTCAATTCAAAGGGCAGAGTCTTTAAATCCTCTGCCTGGTGATGGATGGATAATTAGGAATTTCATTTGCTGGGCGGGTAACAAACAGCTTTGCATTTTCTGCTGCTTTGCTGATGTCTCTTGGGGAAATTCAGATGCTGCTCCTAAACTGCAGGGATGGGTTTTTCTTTCCCAGCTGGCATGGCTCCCTGCTCAGGTCTCCGGGAAAGCCCTGTGATGCTGGGGAGAGCTTTGCCAGGGATTTCTGCAGGGGCTGGAGCTCTGCTGGTGTTGTGGGATGTGAGGAGCCAGTGCAGGTCCATGTGTAGCTTGTCCTCAGTGTCCCCTCAGCACAGCCAGGGCCCTGAGCAGCATCTCTGCCTTAAAGGTGGGAAAATACTTGTATGGTGTTTCTCTTGGGATTTTGTTGCCTGTGTGGGTTTCTCCCTCCTTGGGGGAGTTGAGAGCCACTTCCTGGGATGGAGGTGCTCCCAGAGAGCTCATCTCCACAGGGATGTGCTGGGGATATGGCAAGAAGCTGCTGCTCTGAAGCACAGCCTTCAGGGCTCGGTCCTGCCTGGGGACTGGCATGGTTGGGGTCTGGGGGACCAGGAGCAGCTTATGCCAGTCCCCGTGCCGTGGCCTGTGCCGTTCATCCGAGCAGTAATTAATTACTGGCCGTGTAAGCTGCCGGCAGGATACCGCGCGTGATTTATTAGCAGGAGTAATCCCTCGCCAGCAAAAGAGCTGCTCTGTGAATGGAGAGCAGCAAAACCCGGGGGATCTGTCCTGTCCTTCCAGAACTGGATCCCACAGGCACAATCTCTGCCTGCAGCAGGGCAGCCACGGGCACCCTTGGGCTCGGTGTTTGAGGCAGCTGAGGTGGATTTGCCAAACTGCTGCCCTTGGAGTGGAGGATGGAGGGGTGTCTGGACACAGGGACCAGGTGTTTGGGGTCGTGGGCTCAGCAGTGCCCCGGCCAAGGCCCACCAGCACCAGCAGCCATGGGCAGTTTGGGCACTGGGAGGTGACTTTGAGATGCAGTCACTGCTGGGGTCTCACAGGGGAAGCTGTTCATGCTGCCCAGAGCCAGGCAGAGATTTGGGAAGTGCAGCATGAGCACCAAGCTGCACTGTACATGTGCCCTGCCAGTCCCACAGCCACTGGGAGAAGGACCAGTTGGGCAGAGTGGTGCTTCTCCCAAGGGCTCACAGGTCTGCTCTGCAGCTCCCATCAGCTTCTGTTGTGTTCCTGGGTCTGGCTTCTGTTCCTTTCCCCCTGTACCCCACCTTCTGCTGAGGACCTGTCCTGGGTTATCTGTTAGCTGACTGGCAAAATCCCAAAGCTGGTTTGGCAAAGGATGAGGGCAGAAATAGAGACTGGAGAAAGAAAAGGACCAGCTGCTGGGTGCAGAGGGGAGGGTGCTACCCTGGGTGGTACTTCCAGGACTCCCAGTGCTCCTTCTCCCTATGGAGAGCCGTCCCATGCCCAGGCAGACACAGAGTGAGAGGAATCCTGCAGGCAAATCCCCCTGGGCTCCTCTGCTCAGGGACTCCTTAGCGGTTTCATGAGAAATCAATAATGCTTTTGCATGGTCATAATCATAAAATAAGTACAATTTATGAGTGCTGCCAGGGCCAAGATTTTTTCCTAGTGGATGAGGTGGAGAGAGAGCGACACACAGACACTCCCTACAGCATTTTCCTTTGCACTGGAACTGCAAATCAGCTCTGGCATCGTGGCAAGGAGTGACCCTCATTTCAGGGGTCAGGGTTGTTGTCCGTGTCCCTATTTGGGGGTAGACAGGGCAGGTTGTCCATGTTCCCATTTGGGGGGAGGCAGGGCAGGTTGCCTGTGTCCCTGTTTTTAGGGGACAGAGTGGGCTGTCCATGTCCCCATTTGAGGGGCAGGGCAGGCTGTTT
>VRYO01000577.1:70131-121428 GCA_009812075.1 Sialia sialis | reverse complement strand
TTTCAGGGCTGAGATGCCAACAGCACAGATGCTCCCCACAGGATCCCTGCCCCCTCCAGCTGACACTGGGGTGTTGGGGATCAAGCTGTTTGGCTTTCACCATGGGGTTTGGCTTCTCTGTGTCACCAGGAGATGGGTTAAATCAGTGACCTGAGACAACCTGCAAGGGAAAAATGCTCCTTGGTGCAGCTGCTTGTGGTTTTGTGGCTGCTGCTGTCCCGGTTCGGTGACATGTGGTGGCTGTGTCATTGACACCATGTGGTGGCCCTTAGTGCTGTGGTCTGCTTGATGAGGTGGCATCTGGTCAAAGGTTGGAATTGATGGTCTTGGAGGTCTTTTCCAGCCTTGGTGATTCTATGGGAACAGCTCTTGAGGGCAAGGAGACCCTGGGGATCAATCACACATGAGTATGGGGGCATGAGCAGAGTGTGAAAGTCTTTCTTCAGAATTCTCCATATCATGCAATTAACTCAGTGCTGCCTCCTGCTCTGCTGGAAGTCAGCAGCCTGTCATGGCAGAATAGGGCTGAATTTTGCAGGGTCTTGGACACCATGATAGTGATGGAACATTGGATTTTTAGTGTTTCTGTGTTCTGCCTCTTCTAAACAAACACCTCTGTCCCTGACACTTCTCCCCAAGAGTGTGTGGCAAAGCAGAGCAGAGAGGCCAGGCCTCCCAGCTGAAGGAACCTGCTTGAAAGCTTCAAAAACTATGAAAGAAAAAGTGAGGGAAATTGAGCCTGGCTTTTTGAATGCTCCCAAGCCGTGAAATCCAGCTGGCTCCAGCACAATTCCCAGGGGAAATTTCTTTCCATCAAATTCAGCCCCCTGTCAAGGTCATACAACTTGTCCTGGCACCTTCCCTTCCCCAAGGGCTTCTTGCTCTTTAGCCTCAGCAGTGGTCAGTGTCCACCACGGGCTCAGAGGCTCATTCAGCTGTTGTTTTCTGTGCCTCAAAAGCCAGCCTCAAGTGTCTTCTGTTTTCCAGATTGGCCAGCCCAAGGTCCTCCTTGGTTTCCTTGCAGGCTCTGGAGATGGAACTCCCCAAAGTGTACATGGGGCCCAGAGCGGATGGGAAGGATTGCTTCTCCTTTCTTCTTCCTCTCTGTCCAGCCCCAGCTGATGCAGTTGCTTTCCTCACGCTGTGATGATGATGATGTTGACTCACAGCCTGTGGGCTGGTGTAACTCTGGGATGATTTTTGCAGAACTGCTCCCAAGTCGTGGTTCCCCAGCCCACACACCCACGGTGATCACTGAGCCCAGGGCTCACCTTGTCCTTGAGCTGAAGGCTGGTTTCAGCTTGTTCTTCCACTTCAGCGTTGACAAGTTCATTTGAATTCTTGCCTGATCCTCCAACACCCTTGCAGTGTGATGAATGAATTGATCAAGCATCCTGGCAGTCTTTTGTCCTCATCACTGAGGAGCCTTTGATGGGAAGGAGCTGCTGAGCAATCTCTCAGCTTTGACACTGGCCATTGATAACCCATCAGCCATCGATCTCTGCTCTTGGAATATGGCTCATCAACTTCTTGTCACGTTTTCTAGATGCCCTTACAAGCCCCACCTCAAATGTGTCACATCAGTGTCCAAATTCAGCACTCAGCATGTGCCACTGCTCCTCCCTATCCCTGGGGCTGTCACCAGCATGAGCAGATGGGCTTGGTCATGACAGATCCCTGCTGGGGTTTCAGCTCTGGGATGCCTCCTGGGTGCCTCTGAGGGTTGGTTTCTGTGGCTGCTGCAGGAAAATTCTGTGCTTGCCCTCTTCTCATCCTCTGAAGCCAGGCATGTTCTCTCCATTCCCACTGCTAACAGCTTGGTGACTGCTCCAGCCATTCCTTTAATGCCCTTCTGGAATGCTCCAAACCCTGCCAGCTGGAAAATACCTGCTTTACCAGGTACCTCCTGCTCCTGCCCTGGCTCTCCCCCTGCCACAGGGGATCGATCACAATTGATCCTTTGTGAGCTGAGGCAGCAAGCACAGCATGGAGCCTCCCCAGCCAGGCTCTGCTCTTCCCTCCCAGCTGTTGGCACAGGATGCTGTTC
The DNA here is from genome assembly GCA_009812075.1 of Sialia sialis. Taxonomy (NCBI): domain Eukaryota; kingdom Metazoa; phylum Chordata; class Aves; order Passeriformes; family Turdidae; genus Sialia; species Sialia sialis. The sequence continues at coordinate 119,381 of VRYO01000577.1, read as the reverse complement.
CCCTTTTCTCACATCCACTATTATTCCTGGCTCATTTTCTGCCTGGGTCCTTCTTGCTGGGACATCTTTCTGCTCTGCCATTCCCCCTTTGCTGGCTGGACTTGCAGAGGGGGTGAAGCACCCTCAGTGCTGGGGTAGAGGTTAGGTGGCAAGCTGGCTGCTGTGGTTTCCCTTCCCGTGTGATGTGGAGCCCAGTCTCAACCTTCCCACACAACACACAGATTACAATGGGTGGAAAAGCCCCTGCCTTGCTTGGGGAGGCCACACTGAAATAGTTTCTGCCAGATTGCCTAAAAATGAGCAGCCAGCGTGTCCCCAGAGCCCACCAGACACCAAGCACATGCAGTTTTTTCCATTGCACAAGCAGGTGCTTGCAAAATACCCAAGCCCTGCACATGCTTTGCTTGCTGTCATGCTCTGCATGAGTGAGCAGCCCCATCTCCCACGTCACCTTCATGCCTTGCCCTCAGAAAGCCAGAGAAGATCCTTTCTAAGTTAAACTGGGGAGGGGGATCTTTGCTTCTCCCCTCCATCTGTGCTTGGGACAGGGCCCAGGTCACTGCTCTGCTCCCTGCCCTCCCTGCTTATTTTCATGACGGTGATTCAGTTGTTTGTGATCAATTGAATTTGCTTGGAGGTTGTCTCAGCTGGCAATGTGACACCCTCCTGGAGTCAGGGCTGCTCTGCCACGTCAGGAACACGATGTTTAAGGCTCCATGAGGGATGCAGGGAAACCTGCCAGAGGCACACAGCATCCTATGGCATCTGAGTCCACTGATGTGGAGCTTCTGGGTTCTGCCCAGACCCAGAAAGGCATAGCTCCTTTAGGCTGGACAGTTTGGAGGCTTTTTTGCATCCTAATTTTTTTTTTCCTGTGAAAGGTGGTTTCTCTCCCACTCTATTGCAATCAGAAGCCAGAAACCTCATGGACCAGCAGGCAAAAAAGATAATGGAGGAGAGGTTTAAAACTCCTGGGCAGGGTTTTGAGGCAGAGAGCAGCATGGCTTCTGCTATACCTGTGCAGAGCTAGTTTTGGGGGGACAAGAGGTGCCCCAGGAGCTAGGGATGATGTGCTTGGTCATAATCCCATGTACTCCAGTGCTGCCAGCCAGGTGTGTTTTTCCATGGAGGCTGTAAAAACCTTGTACAAAAACTTGTCATGTATTTGCTGATAACATTGGGGTGGGGTTTTCCTCTGAGCTCCAGATTTGGTCAGGGGTCATCTTGGATATAACTCTGTGGGTCACCCCTTGGAACTTCTGTGCTGGGATGGGATGGCACACTGATCCCCTGTGTCACCTTTGGGATGGGGTGGCACACTGATCCCCTGTGTCACCTTTGGGATGGGGTGGCACACTGATCCTCTCCTGCTCAGCTGAGGTGCTGTTCAGGGGGTCTGGCTGGGTTGTGGGGTGTGTTTTGCCTCGGGGGTGTGGGGGGCAGCACCCCAGCAGAGCTGACTCCATCCCACATGGCCTGCAGGTGGAGAATGGGGCTGAGTACATCCTGGAGACCATTGATTCCCTGCAGAAGCACTCGTGGGTGGCTGATATCCAGGACTGCATCGACCCTGGGTAAGGATTGCTGGGGAAGGGGCTCTGTGGCGCTGAGCTGTGCTGCCTGAGCACAGGCTGTTACCCAGATGCAAAATTTGCTGCTTGGGTTGTCACAGGAAGTGCCCAACTCACCCCAGCGGAGGTCTGGAGGCAGAGTTAGCAGCCTGTGTCTGCCAGGGGTGCAGAGCACTGGCCATTTGCTCACCCTTCTCTGCCCCACATCCCCCCAGCCTGGCAGAGGCAGGTGACTGGGAACACAGCCTTAAAGCAGGGAGCTCCTAATTCCCACCTTCTGAAGCTTTTATATAATATTTGAGCTATTTTCTGTGTTCTTTTTCAGCTTAGCATCATTTATATATTTAAAATTCTGGTTGAATTGATTTATTTATATCTCTGTCACAGTGTCATCAGTGTTGTCACTGGAGTCATAACTCAGCCAAAACTTCTCATCTGCTGTTTCACCAGCACATGCAGCAAGTTGTGTTAGGGAGGTTTGTGTGCCTGGTGCTGCTGCCCTTCAGCTGGCTCAGAGAGGCCCAGCCTCTGGGGAAGCCCTGGCACTGCCTTTCTTGGCACAGTTTTGGAAAAACCAGGTGCCCATGCTTGTAGCAGTGAAAACATCAAGCAAATCTGGAACAGAGCCTTGGAAATGCTCCTGTTCCCTCCAGGCTGCCTTTGCTCCCTCCTGCTAGAGAGAGGCATTTGGTCACCATGGAGGCTGCACATCATGGAGAGGATGTACTGGTGCACTCCAAATCTTTGCTCCTTTTGCTGTTTGCTGATATCTGTAATTCATTGCCACGGATTGCCCAGAGGAGCTGTGGCTGTCCCATCCCTGGAAGTGCCCAGCACCAGGATGGATGGGGCTTGGAGCAACCCGGGCTAGTGGAACGAGATGAGCTTTAAATTCCCTTCCAACCCAAACCATTCTGTGATTCTGTAACTCAAGAAACACTGCAAGGCTGGGCTGCTGATGCAAGGCTGGGAAAGGCCTTTTTCTCCTCACTCCATGTTTCAGTGCTGGTTTCCCAGCTGGAGTTGAGCACCATGGCCGTGCTCCCCTCCAGCCACCACAGGAGCCACCAGCATCCCCAGGCCAGCCCCTGGCTGTGCCCCTGGCAGCCTCCCAGCCCTTTCTGTTTGCTTAGCACCCAGCGCCGTCCCGCGCTGGCCTCCGGACGTGACTGTAAAGCAAATAATAATGAACTCCAGAGCAAATAATAATGAGCTGTTTAATACACCGGCACACACGCTTGGTGCCAAGAGCGAATTCTCAATCAGCTCCCGATGCTTTTGCCAAGGGCAGCGTGCTGGAGCCGCCGCGTGAGCGCCCAGCCACGGCTTTTCTGCAGAGCACTGCTGGTTTTGGTTTCCTTCCTCCCTTCTTGTTTTTAACTGGCTGCAGCTGAATGACTCCCAGTGGCTGATTCACTTACTGGCCACTAAATAATTCAGCAGCTCACAGGGAGCTGTTGCCACCGACGCAGCCGCTTCCCCGCTGCCTGTGCCCACGTGGCCGTGTGAAGCAAGAGAGCCAAGTGCTGTGGGCAGCTCCGGGCTCTTGCTGGTGGCTGGGATAAAAATAGGATGTAGGGCAAGTCGGATGCTTGTGCAAGAAGGGTGCTGAAGTGCACGGGGAGGGCCAGCAACAGGGATGCTCTGAGTGGCTCCCTGGCTCTATTCCCGCTTGCTCCAGGCCTCCTGACTTAGTGTTTTATGTCTTTCAGGGATGTAATTCCCGTGGGTGGGTAATTCCCTCTGCAGAGGGTGAAAGTGAAAGCGCCCTCAGGTGGAGGTTGGTGGTGGGAGGGTGTGTGGGTGCAATGCACTGAGAGTCAAGGCAACAGCTTTCCTTCAAACCCACAAGGCTGCAGTAAAATCCTGCAGCTGGAACCGATCGGCATGACCTGTGCAGGGTGGAGTTTCAAGGGTTTCATCCCTCCCACGCTGGGTTTTTGCCCCCAAAAAGTCATGTTTGGTGGCTGCTCTGCCTCTCAGTGCACTTGGCACAGTGACAGCCCCTTGGGAGGAATTCACGAGCAATAGAATGTGCGCTTGGATCACACTGGAATTTTGTTCGGCCAATTTCCCATTCCGTGCCAGTGAGTGGAGGTGCCACATGTGTGTCTCTGTGCTCTCCTCTAGGGACAGTGGGGATGACATTGAGCTGGTGTCCTGTGCACAGGGAGCCTGTCTGCCAGGCAGGACAACCTCGTCCAGCTGCGAGTTCCTGAATGACGGTAAGGAATTGCATCTGGGAAAGTCTGGGAGTCCCTCAGAGCCATGACCTAGCCCTCAGGTGTCTCTAAGATCCAGGAGTATCCAGCACGTTTCCTGCAGAGCAGGACAGCCCCCAGCTTTGCCCAGTGATGGTGGGTGATGCTGAACCACAAACTCATCCCTCTTCAATTTCCCTTGCAGAGGTGCCCAGGCCACCAGACAGATGTGCCCTGCCCAGCGCTCACAACACTGCCATGGCCACGCCTGTCCCTGTGCCCCTCGGCAGGGGCAGGGACTCCCTGGGGGAGCTCCTCACCCACGTCCCACTGGAAAACTTCCTGCAGACGCTGGAATCCTCCCCCACCACTGGTGGGCATCTCACAGGTACTGGGATGCAGGATGCAGCCGCAGCATCTCACTGTGGAGGGTGCACAGAGGGAGAGGAGGAGGGGGCGGGAGGAGAGGGGGTGATGTTCAGCTGCTCCCTAAAAACCTGCTGTCCCTGCGGGCAGGGGAGGACAGTGAGGCCGAGGCTGAGATCAACCTGTCTGACTTCCCCTGGTTCCATGGGACTCTGTCACGGATCAAGGCAGCCCAGCTGGTGCTGTTCGGGGGCGCCCGCAGTCACGGATTGTTCGTCATCCGGCAGAGCGAGACACGGCCGGGAGAGTACGTGCTGACCTTCAACTTCCAGGGAAAAGCCAAGGTGGGTGTCCTCTGCTTCTGTGTCCTCTGCTGCTCTGTGGATGTTAGTGCCAGCCTTGCCCAGCACCTCAGGGGAATCCTTGCTCTGTGGGTGACCCCAGATGCAGCAGCTCTGCAAGGAGCTGCACCCCACAGGCCATCCCTCAGGAGCACCTGCCTTTGTGCCCAAAGACCCTTCTGCATCCTGCCCAGCCCCTTCTACACTTTCCCAACTGGATCAGTGCCTGTCACATAAGCATAGGGATAAATACCCCATGGGGGATCAGTGTAGCTTGGCACACGTTCCCCTGCCCTCTCTTTGTCTGTTCCGTGTCCTGAAATACACGGATGCACTATGAAAAACCAACCACAAGCAGTTTTTTCCTGGGTCCCTTTTCTAGCAGAGATTGCCTGTTCTTGTCACCTTGCAAGAGGTTCAGGTGGGCTAGAGGCTTCCCCAGGCTGTCTGTGACCCTGGGATCAGAGATTCAGCTGCCCCTGGTTGTACCCAGACACCCTTGTCTGTGCGTTTCTTTATGGTGTTCATCCCCAGGAGGGGTCAGTCTTCTGGGGCTGCAGCGACTGGGATTTTACAGGAAACACCCTGCAGCAGGGTAAACACAAGCATCCTGTGTTAGGAGCAAACCTCCCTTGGCTGATGGAGGTGGCTCCTGCAGATTGCAAGGGTGACTCTCACCCTCACAACCCCCTGCTCACCCCCTGCTCCCTGCACTTGCAGCACCTGCGCCTGTCGCTGAACGAGAGCGGGCAGTGCCACGTGCAGCACCTCTGGTTCCAGACCATCTTTGACATGCTGCGCCACTTCCACACGCATCCCATCCCGCTGGAGTCGGGCGGCGCGGCCGACATCACCCTCCGCAGCTACGTGGTGGCCCAGAGCCCGCAGCCCGGTAGGTGCCAGGGCTGGGCAGGGCTGGGATCTTGTCTGGACCTAAAAGGGACAGATCCTCCCTGTGTGCTGCTGTGTGTGGCTCTGGGGATGTGCCAGGGTGGATGTCAGGACCATGCAGCAGCGGGGCTGTGTTGGTGGGACCCTCTGTCCCTGGCTGTGGGTGTCAGTCCCCTGAGAGGAATAGAGGTGTCCTGCTGTGCTGGGAGGGAGTGGGAAGGAGGGCTGGAGAAGGACAGGGTTAGGGATGGAGAGGGGGTGGTGGGAATGCCGAGCCCATGAACAGCACAGGAGGGGTCAAGCTCCTGTTTCCCTTGCAGACACCGGCCCCCCGCCACCCCTCGTGCCACAGCCACCAGCCTGCCGGGTCGAACTGCCACCTCCACACTACTTCTGCAGCACAGCACCCACAGGCCCACCGGTGCCACCTCCTGCTGAGGGGGTGGCCGTGGCCCCCAGTGTCCCGGTCCCTGCACCCTACCACCGCCTGGAGGGTGCCCGGAGCCGCAGCGACAGCGCCGAGCGCCGGCCGGAGCCTCCTGCCGCCAGTGCCGAGGACTACCACGAGGCTGACAGCGCCCGGAGCCGGACCCGGGCGGTGGAAAACCAGTACTCCTTCTACTGAGCCCCCTGTGCTGGGGCTGCACGGTGGGGGGAGCGGGGCAGAGTGCCCCTCACCGCTGCACCGGCCTCGTCACCTCCTCCTGCCACCGCCAGCCACCCAGCCGGGACACCCTCCTCGCTCCCTGCCACTTTTGAGAGCTGTGGCACCAGTGGGAATGTCCCAGCTGGACCTGGCACCAACCCCAGGGTTGGGGCAGTGCTGGGGGTGTGGGGGGCTGAAAGAGTCAGTGCCATTTTAGAGCTTGCAGCCTCTTCTCCTTCCCTCCGGACCAAGAGCTCTCCCGGGGCCGAGCTGGGCTCCCTGCATCTCCTCCTGGCTATGACCATCGTGGGATGGCACCCCAAGCTGTGGCAGGCTCCAGCCGAAGCAACTTGGCATGTCCCCTCTGGGGTGAGAGCCAGCATGGCCAACATCCTCCTGCACCATCGCCCTGCAAACCAGCTGCTGAGGGACTCTGGCATTTTGGGATGAGCATGGAAATGTCAGATCTCCATGCAGAGACTTCTCACACATGGATCACTGAGAGCATGCTGCTGCAGAGGCCTGAGGGTTTATCTGGGCTGGCTTTTGGGCTCCCTCTGGGGCATGTGTTTCCTACCCTCTGACAGAAGAAGGTTTTTGTCCAAAGCTTAACGAATTGCATTCAAGGAAGGGTTTTCCTGATGTCCTGCCTTTTCTGTTCCTTTGTTTCCTTTCTCTCCTTCCTGTACCAACAGAGAATCCCTGGACAGCCCTTTCTTCCTCCCTCTCTTCCTTGATTTTTCAAACCTAAGCTCTCCACAAGGGCATCAGCCTTCTGCCTGCTCTCTGCCACACCTGGGAAATATTTTCCATTGCTCAAGGCAAACCTTGGAAAACATGACAACACCTCCTCTTTACATCAGTTTTTGATCATTCAGGATGTCTCAGGGGGTCAGGCAGAGCCCAGAGGCTGCGTCCAGAGGTGAGGGACAGCTTTGCCTTGCAGGCAAAAGCAGGTATTCCTGCTTGACTGGGTTCCCAGGAACAAAAACACTACATTGATTATTTTCCAACAGGTCATGGAAGCCCTGGTTTTACAGGCCAGGGTTTGTTGCCTCATAGGGGGTGGGAGATCCTCCAGAAGGGCAGCTTTGCTTGCAGACAAAGTGTTTGCACATCCCCCTTGGTTTGGCTGACACAGCTTGTCTTACCCAGGACTCCTGGCTGCTTGTGTGACAGTGCTCACAGGACCTGAACCTAGGTGGCTTTGGAGTGTCTGGACAGGTCTCCAGGTAGAACAGACCCCATCATACCCACTTAGTTCAAAGAGATACAAACCAAGCCACAACCTAAAAAAAAAAAAACCTTGAATTTGCCTGAAATTGAGTAGGGCCAAATTTTTATTTGTTAGGTGCCTTCTTTCCTGAGCTAGCTAAGCATGTCCCCAGCGCTTGACTCACATGTGCCTCCTGCTTCAAGAGGACAGTGGAGCTGTCTTCAAGGCTCCTTGCCTCCTCCTGTGATGTGAGAGCTGCCTTTCTGCCCATGGATGTTGAGACAAGGCCTGGTGGATGCCATTCCTGCAGCAAATGCCACCTTCTCCCCAAAAATACGGCAACAGGAGCACTTTGCTCTGTTGAGGATATTTCTCCTTCTTCGGCCCAGCTAAAATACAGTTCAGAGGAGCAGGGAGAGGCTGAATGCTCTTGGTTGATGGGTTTAACACACGTGGTGGATGAGGGGAGATCTCCAGATGTGACACAGACATTGTCACTCTGGTTCTTCCCTGAGGCCCCAGGGATGGGATCCAGAAAGCTGGATGGGAGCACTGCCTTACAGACCTTCAGATTTTTGGCTTTGTTTCTCACTTTCTGTGTCACAGGATAGGAAAAGGAGGGGGAAGCAATGATCTGCAAGCAAAAGATGTTAATTTGTAAATAGGGAAGAGTCTGGAAGAGTTTACTGTTGTGTAGAATAAATTAATTTTATTTAAAAAAAGAAAGGGGAAGGGGGGGGCTTGTTAAATGGAGAACTCGAGTTCCGGTTTTAAAATAAAATCACTTGCAAAAACAACAGCATGTGAGCACGAGCTTGGGGATTTGCTGAATTGGCTGCAAAAAAAAAAGGAAAAAGAGAGGGAGGATGCTGTCATGCCTCATGTGTGCAGACCTTGTTGTTATCTCCGGGCAGTTGGGGCCAGGCTGGGTCTGTCTCTGCCTGCTGGAGTGCACTGAGAAGAGAGGAGGAAGGGAGCAGAGTGTTCTCTGCTGAGCAGAAGGAGGAGGAGGGTGCGTCCAGGCTGTGCAGGACAGAGTTTCCTCTCCTCCCAGTCTGTTATTTACTCTGTCTGGTTAGTCAGAATGGTCCATCCCCCCAAGCAGCAGGATGATCGGGAATGAGCAGCCCTGGGCTGTGAAGGTGCCTCTCCCTTGCTAAAGGCCTGTGCTGCATCTCCCAGCAGCTCCCCATGGCCTGTCAATCCCCCTCCTCTGCCTTCATCTCTCTTGGGAAACTGTGCCTCATGCTCTGACGTTGTGTGCCTTTCTAGTGTGCTCTTTTCTGCTGCAAATCCCCTGGGAAAACTGGAGCATTGTCCCAGACTGTACTGTGACAGCTAAGCAGTGACAGACGCAGCTAACACATGGCTTTTGGGGGGGTGGAGGGAGCTGCTCAGCTCGGTAATCAGGCCATGGTTGTGTCATGATCCATTCACAAAAACATTCCCTCCCCAAAAGTCACCAGAGCCTTTTCACCGCTCCTGGAGAGCTCATCCATCAGGAGCTGGGGAGGTGACACTGAGGACTGTCCCTAGGGGACAGCTGCTCCTCCTGCCTCACAGAAAGCCATTCACACCTCAGCTTATTAGCAAATTGACTAATTACAGCACCAATCTTGCTGGAAAACATCCCTTTCCTTTCACAGGGTGTCTGGAAGGGCAGGGGCAGCACAAAACAGCATCTAAACGCAGAGATTTGCTGGTGAAACTAGGAGAAAGCAGCATCAGCATGGGGGCTGGATTCCATGCCAGCAGTGCCCTCTGCCCGGGGCCAGAGAAGGACTGGGCTCTGGGAATGCTGCACTGGGCTGCAGGGATGCTGGTGCTGAGCTGTGCTCTGGCACAGACCACGAACAGGACAAAAATGCAAAGGGATTTATTTCAGCAGCACAGCTGCCCACGTTTAACGTGGGTGTTGGAGCTCCACGGCTGCTCCTGCTTGGTCTGTCTCAGCAAAGGATTGCAGTGCTTCCAGAAGGATCCCTTTGGTAGGAGAGCTCCTCAGAAACACAAATGAGCTGCTTTGATAAAGATCAGGGAGCTGAGTTTGGTTGTTTGGTTCGAACTGACCTATGAAAACACTACCCTGTTCTAATGCAAATCCGCTCACCCCTGTAAGCCCAGTCCTGTCCAGATCCCAGCCCAGCACTCTGATTTTGTGGGCTTTGCATTTTGATTAAATGCTTTCTATTTTTGTATGACCTAAGTAACTGTCTTTCCCCCCTCCCCAGATTTTTAAAAGTAAATCATGCAGAATACATCACAAGTCTCCACCAACTCCCTCAACACTTAGTTTGAGAGTGAGATGTTCCCAGGTTTCTTTCCCCACTGTTTGTGAGGGTTCTGCTGGATGACAGGCAGCTGCCTGTTTGTTTCCTGGGGCTGTGAGCTGTGGCTGGAACAAGCCATGTTCTGGGCAAGTGAGTCCAGCTGGTCCCTGCAGCCCTCAGGCTGCCATTCTGCCTTCCTCCCATGGGGACTGGCACCAGAGGGCCAAGTCCTGGCAGCTCATCATTCACAGCCCTGCTGTGGGAAGCTGTGTGCTTAGAGAGGTGGCTGTGAGGAAGAAGCAGGGTGAAACATCAGGGATTAGTTGTGCTTAGGACTCAGCAGAGGAAACTCAGTTGGTTTGCAGCAATTCTGCTTTGTGATTGAGAGGGGACAGGGGAGCTGCCGTGGCCTCTGCAACAGAGCTGGTGTCTCCCTGGCAGGGCTGAGTCCAGACTGGCACTGGATGGTTTCTCTCCTGGTGGGCTGAAGACGACCCAAGGCTGGGAGAGCTGCAGGCACAGGAGCCGGGGAGCTGGCAGACAGTGTGGAGGAAGCTGTTTGCATTGCTCCAGCCAGGGCTGAGACTGCAAGGATGCCTTCCAGGACCAGCGGCCAGCTGGGAACTCAGCCAGCACTGAATTCACACCATTCTTTTACAAATCAGGTTGGTAAGACAAACACGAGACACAAACTAGTGTGATTTCCATAGCAACCTCAGCGGAGGTTGAAAAGTCTTTTGTAAACATAGGGCTGAACCTGAGGATCAGCTCCGATTTTCTCCACAGAAAGGGGAAGAGAATGGAGGCTTAATAAATTCAGGCTATACAAATGAACTATAAATCTCAGAAGGAGCCATTCCCAACCTCTCTGTTCCCTTTTCTGTCACCCTCTCCACATGCACAGCACGAAGCTGTCTGAAACCCAGAGCCCAACTTCCCAGCTCTGGCTTATCTCCATAAACTGCACAAAGGCTTATGCCCCTCTTCCATTGCAGCTGACCTTTACTGGCTAATTCTGTGACGCACACACAGCCCCAGCACATGCCATGCCATTTCTGTAGGGCTACAGCGACTTGAAATGAAATTTGGCTTGCACTGGAGGCTGTACTGCAGCCAGCTCTGGCTCCTCTTCCCCACCATGGCTTCCTCCGGCTCTGTCAGGCAAGCATGGATTTGGGTGTAGCAGCCCTCAGCTCGTCCAAGCCCTGTTCCTGCAAATCCCAGGTGTGAATATGGATGCAAAGAGCACAGCATCTCCCCCCTGCTACCTGCAGGGCCGTGCTGCGGGGAGCGGTGCTGCCGTTCATCACTGTCAGCAGACAAAGACTGCAGGCCGCGCTGGTTAATGACCAAAGTGACACGAACAGATGGCGCAGGCCGCCTGCCACGGGGGCACCAGGAAGTGCTGTATCGCTTACACCCTCACGGCGAAGGGATTTGGCAGGGCTGAGGGTGCCAGTGACAAACACACTGAATTTTCATCCTGCTCAGGCTCGGTTCGGGCAGAGCGCGGCAGATGCCGGAGCTGCCTTGTGAATGCGGCCTGCTGGGGACAGACTGCAGCCCTGGGAATGTGCACGAGGGGACAGGGGACACCAGAGCTCAGCAAACACAGCTTGGGCAGGAGGATGCACAGCTACAGCTGGGACATGGGAGGAGTGATGCAGGGAACAAGCTGTATCTGAGTTTTTGAGTGGCTGAGGGAGGGTGTCAGAGGCTGAAGCCAGGCCCTCCTCAGTGGGGCTGAGCATGGAATGAGAGGCTGGAGCCAGGCGGTTCCACCCAAAAACGAGACAGGGTCCTGTTGGAGTGAGCCCAGAGAAGACAAATCAGATAACTGGAGGGGTGGGGCACCTCTCCTACAAGGAGAGGCTGAGAGAATTGGGGGCTGTTCAGCCTGGAAAAGAGAAGGCTTCGGGGTATGCTAATTGTAGCATTCCAGTACCCAAAAGGACAGAAAGATGCAGAAGGACTTTGAACACTAATGTGTAGTGAAAACTGGGGGAAGTGCTTCAAACTGAAAGAGTGGGTTTAGATTAAATATTAGGATTAAATTCTTTGCTGTGAAGGTGGTGTTGTTCCAGAAAATCTTTGACTGCTGCATCCCTGTAAATGTTCAAGGCCAGGTAGGACACAGCTCTGAGCAGCCTTGTCTAGTGAGTGGCATCTCTGCCCACATCAGGGGGCTGGAGTAGCAAGATCTTTTAGGTCCCTTCCAACCAAAACCATCCTGTGATTCTATGAGGAACAACTTCTTCACTGTGTGGGTGATCAAGCACTGGCACAGGCTGCACAGAGGGTGTGAGGTGTCCCCCAAAAGCTCTCTGGACACAGCCCTGAATGCCACACTCAGGGATCATGCTGGAGTAGGAGATGGACTGGGTGACCCCAATGGTCCTTGCCAGCCTAAACCATCATTCTGTGACTCTGTGCCTTCAAAGAATCCCACTGAGGCTGGCAGAGCACTGGGACAAGCCACCCAGGAAGAACGTGGAGTCTGGAGACATTCCAAACCCACCTGGACGCATTCGTGTGTCACCTGCTCTGGCTGACCCTGCCTCGCTTGGGTTGGGCTGGGTGATCTAGAGGGCCCTTCCAACCATACAGTTTGGTGACTTTGCCTTCAGCCTCCGTCCAGGCTGCAGGCAACGGACATTAGGAGGGGGGATTTCTTCACAGAAAGGGTGATCAGATATTGTCACAGGCTGCGGAGGTGTTCAAGAAACGACTTGTAGCACTCAGTGCTCTGGTTATGATAGGGCAGAAGTTGGGTTCGATGATCCCAGAGGTGTTTCCTCAGTGTCCCCGTCCCCTCACGGACCCGATTCCGTGGCTTTGCTGGCGCTGAGGGCGCCGCACGGGTGTCCCTCTCACAGGGGTCCCTCACAGCACTCTCCCCTCAGCCCGGCCCCCCCCGCACCCGCCATGACGGGGCCGCCCGCGTCGCGCGCCGTGACGTCACGGGGGCGGGGCGCGGCTAGGGCCGGAACATGGCGGCGCCCTCGGCCCCGCGGCCGCCCCGGCCCCGCAAGGAGCCGCAGCCGCTCGTCATCCCCCGGAGCGCGGCCGAGGAGCAGCGCCTCCGCCTCGAGCGCCTCATGAGGAACCCGGTGAGGGCACCCGCCGGGCCACGGCCTGGTGCGGCGGGAGAGGAGAGGGACGGCGAGACCCCTCCGGGGTCCGTGAGGGGAGAGGGACACCGAGACCCCCACCCCTGGGGTCTGTGAGGGCAGAGGGACACCGAGCCCCCCACCCTCGGTGTCTGTGAGGTGAGAGGGACACTGATACCCTCTCGGTGTCTATGAGGGGAGAAGGACGCCGGGACCCCCATCTCTGGCTCTGTGAGAGAAGAGGGACTAACACCCCCTTTCCCCTCCTCGGGGTCCGTGAGGGGAGAGGGACCGAACTCCCCTTCCTCCTCCCCGTGTCCGTAAGGGAAAAGGATCCGACACTCCCTCCCCGGGGTCTGTGAAGAGAGAGGGATCAACCCTTCCGTCTTCCCTCGCGGTTCCATGAGGGGATCGGCACACGCCCCCTTCCTCCTTGCCGGGTCCTCCGGGGAGGGGGACCGACCCCCACACGCTGTATTGCTGTGAGGGGAGAAGCACCCGTCTTTTCTGGGGTGCTGTGAGGAGAGAGACGCTTCTCTGGGAACCTAGGGGCCCCTCAGTGCTTTGCCCGCTGGTCTTTCCTCTATCCACTGCTTTTAATGTGATGGAGCATGACCCTAGTCCTCTAACTGGGTGTTTTGATCCTTTCCTGAGGAGGTTTTGCCAGGAGGAGACTCACTCCCCACTCTGTGTGTGCTGGAGCAGGCTGAGACTTCCTTGCACCACGTTCTTCCTCTGACCTTGCACCATATGTTCTCCCTCCCCTGCTCTTCCCCGTCCTCTAGCTCTGGCATGGAAGGTGCACAAATACCTTTCATCGTTTCCCAGACTACTGGTAGTGGAATTATCCTCAGTTCCTGCGAGTGCTTGGAGGTGCTGGCGTGCTTCCTTCTAGTTCCCGTGCTGAAAAGAGGCACAGGCACTCCTAATCCTCCTGGGGTTTGTTGACCTGCAGGCCAGAATGTGAGGGACAGAGAGGATCCCTTCTGATTCTCCTCTTCTGCCTGCTCCTGACCCCTGTGCATGAAGAAATTGCTGCAGCTGTGCTCCTTCTGAGATCTCTCAGTGGAAGAGGCTGTTGTCAGACATAGCCCGCCTTTCAAAAATGTGTTAAAATTGCAGGCTTTGATCCTGGAAGATACTGATGGCTGCTTGGTTTGTTCTTGCAGGAAAAGACTGTACCAATTCCTGAAAAACTGAATGAATGGGCACCACGACCTCCCCCGGAGTTCGTTAGAGATGTCATGGGTAAAGACTCTATCCTTCAGATAACTCTGGGGTCAGCCACAGTTAACTTAGAAAAGTGTTTATCAGGAAAGGACAGAGGTGGTTTTCTGCTGCTCGTTTGCTGAAGAAAAGCGGTGTGAAATGTGCTTTGAGAGTTGATTTTTCAAGTTTTATTTGGTTCTCTGGTTCCACTTTTCTGCTGACTGTCAGAATGCAGAGAACAAAGCCCATAGCACTGCAGCACGTGGGCTGCCTGCAGTGCAATAAGCTGCTGCTCTGGTGATGACAAGTAAATGATGATGAGTAAATCTGTCCTCTCCATGGATCTGAGAGTGCTCTGGAAGATTGGCAGCATGAAGTCCTCCTTTTGACTGCTTTGAGCCTGAATCTCAGGCTGTGAGAAGCAGGCACATGCAGCAGGTGTGATTGTGTGTGCTCAGGCAGGGAGCTGGCAGCTGTGCCAGGACCCTGACTCAGGTACTCTGTGTACACTTTACTTCTGCCTGCAGGGATTAAATGTAGTAGCTGTGGTATAAACTGGATGTGTGTAGAAGTTCTGTCTTTCTTTGAGATCTCTATCTTTTCTAGAGGTTGACTTGTTCTTATTTCAGAGTAATTGATCTTGGACTCCATTTTTTATATGCTTCTGAATAAAATCTGCTTGTTGGAATTCTCGTATGCCTTTTTCAAATAGTTTTGCTGTGTGCTAGAGTTGAGCTGTCTTGTTTTTTGGGGAGTACCTGACGTGCTGGGACTCTGTTGGTATCAAGAGCATCCCTGTTGCAGTCTCAGCTGCTGGGTTTTAATTAGGTGTCTTCTTTGAGGCTTGTGTTCCCCAGTGGAAGAGAGTGGAGCACAATGCTTAAAGCTCCTGCAGGGCTTCAGCATGCAGTATGGTGCCAGGAAAAGAGAGCTATAGGGATTTAATTGATGAGGAAATAGTTAAAAACTGTCAGTGGATCTGTCTTGCATGGGAAAGTACAATATCACCTTTTACCACTTTTCTGCTGACCTTTATGTTTGAGAAATGCTGAAAATTAGCTGGAAGTGGCATCAGCAGAGTATTGTAGCTCACCTCTGCCTGTGAGAGATTGAGGAGTGCATTTCTTCTCCAGTTCTTTGCCTGCCTTGATGTGCAGCTAAGGGTGGGCTCTCCAGGGCGATAACTGTGGGACCTGCAGAGACCCAAAGTGTGTGGGTTTGCATCTCACTCTGGCTTTTGGTTGTAAGCTGGGTTTAAAACAGTGACACTCCGTGTGTTGTTGGTAGATTTTCATCTGACAGTGCCCGTTCCTGTGTCCCATCCCTCAGCATCCAGCTGTAGTGATTTGTGAGATCTATTCACCTCCTTTCCTAGCAGACTGAGCTGTTCCTTGTTGCAGGTTCCAGCGCTGGAGCTGGCAGTGGGGAGTTCCACGTGTACCGGCATCTCCGTCGGCGAGAGTACCAGAGGCAAGATTTCATGGATGCCATGGCTGAGAAGGTCAGCACAACTCTTTAGAACTCCCCCCACCCCCCATGTTTGTTGCTTGTTGAAAATCTGTGTTTTCTTTGAAAGTCATGTTCAAATAATTCTGTTCTGAGCCACCCCTCGTCAGAGGAGTCTGTAGGAGTGTGTGATCCGTGGTGTCTGTGTCAGTACTGAAACATTTGGTGCTTTGTGTCAGACATGCTCCATCTCCTGTGTTCCCTGGGGTCCTAGCACACAGTAAGGCCTCATGGGAATGTGTGTGTTCACAGGCTGACTTGAAAATGCTTTAAAAACTAAAAATCCCTCATAACACTGCCTTGCACAGACAGAAACAAAGTGCCTGTGTACTGAGTCCAGATGTTTCTTTTAAGTCTGGATTGAGTAGAATGCCCCCTCAATTGATACGCTCTCTCTTGGCCGAGATGAGTCCATATGTTAATGTTTGTGTCTCCAGTTATTAATTTGTTTTTACTGAAACGTTCATTAGGGCAGAAGCCCAGCCTCCCTCATCTGCTCTGGTGAGGATTCCTCCCTCAGAAGGTTTCAGTGTTTGGCTCAGGTTGCAGGTTAAAAATGCTGTCTGTACAGGAGTCATCCCTAGGAACGTGGCTTTGTATAAAGAAGCCAGACAAAATCTGGCAGAGCTCCCTTCTGTATTTTGCTAAAAGACTTCTCCCTAAAAGGACATGACTTTTAAAAGAAGTATTTTAATTTAGATTGTGACCAAAGTATGACATGTGATCAATTACAGCAAAGACTAGATGAGGAATTCCAGAAGAAACTGGAGAGGAATAAGATGATTGCAGAAGAGCAAACAGCAAAACGCAGAAGGAAGCGGTAAGGGCAGATTTTTCCCAGGAGGCTTGACATGGAAACCCTCACTCCCTGTGCCTCATCTGTAGCTGCATGCTCTGGATAAACACTGTCATTCTGTGTCTGCATCTATCAGCTGGGAAGTCTGGCTGTGGAAATTAAATTTGTCAGTGTCAATGTTTGGTTTCCAAAGGTAGCTGTAAACCTGACAGGCTTTGCTGGGGTGGTTTCTTTTCCATGCCATTGCTTGCAGGATAACTTTGGACTGGTTGAGCTGCTTTTGCTGACACTGTGGTCTTGACAGCAACATGCATTGCTGCATATTTGTTTTAACAGTGTCAGGAAAGGTTTGTGTCTATATCTGGCTTAGGTTTATGTTTGAATCATATGATACCAAGCAGTTTCAGTGCAAAACTGGGTGCTGCTTCATGGGTAGGCTGCTTCTGCCTACCCCGTTGAAATGTCTGGCAGGCCAAGTCTAATAAGTTAGGTGGAAATACTAAAAAAATATCAAATCCATCTTTGTCTTAAATTTTAGACAAAATGCAACTGTTACAAAATTGATGCTCTGGAGAAATAGCCTGAGTTTTGTAGTGCAGTGACACAAGAATTTAAATGCCACTCCCTGTGTCCAGGGTAGGTTTCAGAAATAGCAGGGAATCGGGGCTCTGCTCTTTCCCAGGATCTGACACTGAGCAGCCTCTCCCTTGCTGCTTTGCATGCTGTGGCTGAGAGTTGCTGTGGAAAGGCCTGTGCAAAGTGGCTCGCTGCCATGTTAACACAAAAGTGCACAACACAAACACTGTTGCCATCTTAGTTTAATTTAATGTGGTCCAACAGATGGCCAGCAAGTCAGATCTGGCCTGCTGCCTCTTCCCTGGCTGAGATGGAGAACAACTGTTCCAACAGCAGATGCTGCCTAAACACTAACACCTCCTTGTCCCCTGCTATGCTCTGATGTTGTGGCTTTGCCCTGCTGGAGCCCCTTTAATTTCCCTCCCCACCCTTCTCTCCTGACCAACAGGTACAATTCCTTGCTGTTTCCAGAGATCTCAGTTATGCTGTTGAGAGAGGAGCAAGTGAATGCCACACTGCTCTGCCTGTATCTGCCATTAACTTGCCAGGTTGCCTTTGCTGGGTTGTATGAATTGAAATTCCCTCATATCCCCAGTGCTATCCTAGGGTCTGACATCCTGAGAAAGTACAGCCGAAGAGGAAGGTCAGAGCATGCTGCACTATTTTAATTTTCTTCAATTGAAGTATATGCTACTGGTGATTTTTTCCCCCAGTGTTCAGTTTCTGCAGTCTGGGTTTTAACACCATTTTCTCTTTGTGTTTATTAACCTAGGTAGCTGAAATGTGGGGGCAGTTTCATTTTTGTTCCATCTGTGTTCTTGGAGATTCTTGTGTATCATAGTTCTGGTTGCAGTGGAGTCATGAAAGACTTTTTAAAAATCCATTAATCTAAAAATAACAGAGAAGTTTCTCTTGATCGTGTGCTAAGTTTGCTCTTGCTGCATTTTCAGTTGAGGCCAAGTTTAAATTGAACTTCTCTTCTGAAATTAGCTTTTCCAAGTTGTCTGTAATATGTCCTTTATCAGTTGTGCAGAAGCTTTACAACGTTGAATTTGCCAGAGTGTCTTTTTTCTTTGCTTTATAGGCAAAAGTTAAAAGAGAAGAAACTGCAAGCTAAGAAAAATAAACTTGAACAAAAGAAGCAGGAAAAAGGTCAGTGAAATTTAGTTTACTTTTCTTAGGACTTGGTTCTGTTCCCTCATTGAAGCTTAGAAGGTTTGTTCCACCCCCCATCCCAAGCATTCTCAATACATGGATTAAAGCCTGAGCCTTAAGCTTGTTATTTTAGCTAATGTTTCAAAATCCTCTTTGAAAGCCATCTATGTTGAGATTTAATCTTACAAATAACTTGGCTGTTTGTAAATATTTTCCATTTCTTAGGGGAAGCTTTGGACAGCAAACTTTGGAATCTGAGTTTGTGAATGTTTTGCCCCAGCTATTCTGATGAACTGCAGATTCAGAACCTGAGCTGCTCAGAAAGGCAGGATTTTTCAAGGCTGTTCTTTTTTAAAGTATATTTTGAATATGTATGGAAAACAGGTGGGAAAAAATGCACAGCTTGGGCAGCAAGAAACTGAGTTATAATTGTATAAGAAATTGATCCACCTTGGTACCATCTGTTCCACAGGAACATGGAAATAAAGGTGAAAAACCTGACTGCCTCTGTTCCCCTGCAGTCTTGAAAATTAATGTTCAGCAATGTCAGTGTAACTGTTTCCTCAAACTTTTGCACACTTACTGCTTCTTATCAGTGAGAATATTTTAGCTTAGTCTTTCAAACAGTTGTCTCTTGTGAATTAGCACACAAATGGTTAATTTTAAAGTTACAGCAGGTTCTAGTAATTTTGCTGGAAGGGTGACTTGTCTGACAGTTCTACCTTATTTGTGCTTTGCTTTTCAGAATTGGATCTGTTTCAGCTGAACCACTGCCAGCCTCCCATGTAAACACGGGAGGACAAATTGTTAGGTTAATTTTACTTGTGACAGCAAGTGAATGTAGCAGAGTGAATTTTTTAGGTGTTTCGTTTTGGTCTTCTTGCTGTTTTTTTTTTTTTTTAAGCTTCTCATTTATGAATTGTAACTGGGAGGAGAATTTAAGTATGAGTCAACATACTTTTGTTCATTTTGAGTGAGCAAACAGAATACCCATCCCTTAGGGAGTGGCTGGGAGAGAGGAGAGCTGGATCAGGGACTGGCACTGTGGTGTGGGATTGCCCTGTACCAGGCTGGAGTGGTTTTGTTTGGCACAAGTTCCTGAAAGACACAATCCAAACTCCGTGGTCTTTGTAACAGTTCTTAACTCTTTACAGTCTGTGGTCATCTATGTAAAATTATATCATCAGGGGAGAGAGAAGCCACTCTTAACCATTTTTAGTTGCCTGAAAACAGCCTTTACTTTTTTTAGTTTTGTGTGCCCTGGGTTGTGATCTGAAGAGTTTTTCCAAATTAATTTAAGTGTTTTTGTTGGATGTGGGAGGCAAGTTTTTGTCTTCCTTTTAGAATTAATTAATGAAGCCTCTGAATTTCCGTGTTTCATCTTTGTGGTAGCAAAAACATTAAGAATGAGAGTTGGCACTGAATGAGGTCAGCTGAGGCTGCATTAATGAACAGACTCCCACCAATCGCTCAAAGTTCAGCACTTCACCACGCGGTGGCATCAGACCACTGAGCCTAAATCTTGCATGGACTGGTCAGGACACTGAGAGTGTGACTGGGCCTGAGCAACAGGAGAGCAGAAAAATGGCTCTTGGTTTCAGCTCCCACTTTATGCTATACCTCATTTTTATTGTCGCTTATTTAATTTCCAGTAGATGTTTCGTGTTTTTTTAACTGACTTCACAAGTTTTCTGTGACCTTTGTTAACCTTAGGCATATCTTAATGGGATCCTGTGCTGGCAGTATAGCAAACATTCTGTAAAAGTTCATGGCACCTCATGGAGTTTCTGTGAACTTGGATAGGTTGTAGGAATATACTGCATCTTTGTGGCTTCCCAGTGCTCTGTGTGATCCTTCAAAATCTTTGTGGCATCTTTGTGGCTTCCCAGTGCTCTGTGTGATCCTTCAAAATTCGTCCCAGCCTGCAGGGGTGAGATTGAGAATGAGATAATCTGCCACCTCAGAGTTTGACTGCCTTTGTTACAAAGAAATAATGTTCCAGAGGAGGTGGAGTTGTTTAATGATGGACTTGATAACTTTGGGGATAAGAGAATTCCCCAAGGGAGAGTTTGATATTCTGAGCTCCTCATCACTGGGTAGAATTAATAGAACCTGATTTGTGTTCCCTGAGTATCTGGGACTGCTTAGCTGTGAGATGCTTAACAAGGAAGACACAGGGGATGTGTTACCCATGCGTGCTAATTAGCCTGACCTAATCCACATTTGCTGAGCATCTGAGAGAGTTTTGTTGTGAAATGCTTGAGGAGGAGCCGGGTGGGAACACCTCATCCATTCATCCTGTTTGTATTTGTAGAACCTGGGCAATCCCAAGAGCAAGGCAGCAGCGAGGATGACGAAGAGGATAGCAAGGAGGAAGAAGAGAAGGAAGATGATGCTGAAGAGCCAAGTTTTGTGATGGGAAGAGGATGAGGCCTTCCAGGGACAGCTGGAAACGCTGTTCATTGCTTTGTATTCAGGAGCATGAAAGCCTTTCATCTCAGCCAAGCAGAACCCATTGGCGTACGTTACATCTGCTTAACGGGGCATGGCCTTCAAGTCACAGGCCCGAGAGAAAATGATAGAGGAATGCCAAATAAGAGATTTTTTCTTAATTGCTTGTATAACTGCTGTGCAGTCTGCTCTAAGTTTGCTCTAAAGAGTCAGCCATAAGTCTCTATGACCCTAGAGTTCTTTCTGAAATGGCCCAGAGTGTTTTTCTGTCTGAAAGCTAAAACATAACTATTACCATTTAAGGGAAATATTACTGTGAAGGCTACGTATTCTACTTATCTTGAAGCTGGTAGCAGTGGGATACATGAATCTAGGAGTAAGAGTTTAACCTGAAGTAGAAAAGTGGTCTGTAGCCAGACTCTCCTGCACTGTGAGTGTTCTGCATTTGGGGTTTTGTATGGGGTCATCTCTAACCCAAAGAAATCAGTTTATGTTGCTAGACAGGTTCTATAGATTTTTAATCAGGATCCCTTTTTTAATGCTAAAACTTTCCCTATTGCTTTTCTTCCATGTTTTCTAAATTAATAAAAGGGATGTGTTGGATTGTTCTGTCTTCTATTTTTCTGTTTGGAAGAGGATTTCAGTAAAATAAAGAGATGCTGCAGTGCTGCAGGAAGGAGCAAAGGGTTCAAGTGATGTGGCACACATGAAAATATGGAAAAAGTTGTTAGCTGCATGTCACTTTTTGCTTTTGAATTGGAACAATTCCTTTTCCCAAAGACTGGGTGTAAAGCCTCCAAATCCTGTGGCAGAAAGGCTTGGAATGGAATCATTTTGCTTGTGGTCAGCTTCCTGTAATGACACCTGCCTTTCTCTCTGCTTGAGCGCTCTGCTTTGCACTTTGGATTCCCCAGTAGGAATCACAACATCTCTATATATTTACTTATTGGTGCTTAAAGCATATACAGTGGTGGTTTTACTTGTAACTCTGGTTTTTGTCTTTTCAGTGTATCTTTAATTAGAAGTGCCTGCTGGCTTTCAGACATGCTCATCCCAGAGCCTTGCATCCAGAATGCGGTGCTACTTCTTCTCAAGCCTTGGTTACTGCCAAATCATTTTAAGCAAAAAACAGTAAAAAGGGAGAATCTCTTTTTTAGATTTCACCTTTGTTGAATAGTGCTGCCAGAAATCCTGCATTTTGTCTGAGCTGGCTTTATGTAATGCCACGGTATTACCATGGTGGCTGGGAAGCAGATGTGACCAAGTGCAAGTGATGTTTGTGTTTAGTTCCTCTGTACATATCCAAGGGCTTCAAAGCTGAATAACTACTGACCTGCCAGGTCCATATCCCACTGTTGCCCCCAGGTCAGAGATCTGCATGGAGCTGTTTTCTGCTCAGTCTCCCTGGGGGCAGGTGCTGCAAGTTGTGGTTTCATTCAGGTGCAGGGTCCATTTTCCCTGTGGAGAGGTTAGTTAGGAGCATTGCTTCACATGAATCCTCCTTAGGGCAGGCAAACCCTGGATACTGTGTTGTAGGGTGAGCCACAACAACGTGAGGGCTTTTTATGGGCAGAGAAGAACTGAGAGTCTCACAAATAAAGATGTTCTGCCTCTGAGCTTGTCAGGCCTTTGAGCTGAGTGAGTGCTGTTCTGCATTAAGCAGAGCAGATGCTGCTGAGTGAGGACATTATTCCCTCAGCCATGAGGAAGGTGAACTCGAGTTTGTCTTGGTGGTTGAACAAATTCAGGTTGAGTGGCCTCATCCCGTCACCCAAGACGCCTGCACTGAATTATTCATGCTGTGTTTTCTGGGAATGCTGAGTTTGTAGGTGAAATCCATAAACAGCAAAGAGAGCATGTTGGTGAAGGTGGCATCTGCCTCTCGCTCTGTCTCGCCGGGGTGGCTGAGTGTAGCAGTAGGAGCTGCGTTTGGTAGGTGTAGCTGTGAATTCCCATAAACACTCCGCCGTGTTGTGGTTGTTCGTGGCAGTAGGAGCTCGTTGAGAATACAAAGCACTTCAAAGGGAGGTTTCAAGGGATGTTTCCTCATTTAGAATAAAATGTAAATACTGTGTTGACCTCAAAACAGGGAAAGCCTCATCCGCGCAGTAGAAAAGGGGAAGTGCTCCCGTGCATAGTAAAATCAGGAGCAACTCTACAACTGCTTCCTATTCCAAATAGGGCACCACCAAAGCAGTAGTAACTTACAGCCTAGAAGCTGCCAAGGAGTTTGACCTGCTTACACTAAAGTCGTGCTCTGGGTTCTTTCCTAGGGGAGTCCCTCTTCTTTATCTGATGGAAATTAACCCTCAAGGGCTAAAGGTTGCTCTGTTCCATTTCTTTATGTATTTGTGCAAATGTGGGACCCTGAGAGACAGCAGTGTTTGTGCTGAAACCGAGCACGGGCATTCCTGCTCTCAGAGGTGAAAAGCACACTCAGGATAACATGTATCTGTCTCTTTATTAGGTTTTTAAGAATTGTTTTCCTTTGTTCCCTCCCCCAGGCGCAATGGAATGCAGGAAGATGGGATTACCCTGTGATAAAGCTGACCCATTGTGCTGCCTTTCAGCATTTTCTTTATCTCATTTCCAGGGAAGGAACTCCCTCTCTTTCCCATAAGGCTGTCCCTATCCTTTTGATGGGTTTATACAGGATTTCCTGCTGAGTCAATAGCGGAGGATTGCAGGGAGATAGCAGTCGGGATTCGCAGGGAGCCTGTGCTCAGCCGGAGGAGGCTCAGCCGGCGGAGGCAGAGCAGCGCTGCCTTTTGACTTATGTAAGTGGCGACTTTTTGCTGTATAATTAATAATTGTAATAAAAGCACATTTGCATCCCATTGCACCAATACCTTCTCTGTGGCAAGATTTAGAGATAACGCAAGGTCCAGACCCACTAACATCTTTACCGGTGGGTGGGTTTCGGCCCGACTGCCACTTCAGGGATCCGCAGACATTTTTTTCCCCTACAGATTCATGCTCACAGCGGGACCCCCGAGCGCTGCGGGAACGGCTCCGTGCCGGGGGGATGCGCTCTCCCTGTAACCGCTGAGTCCATCCCCGTTCCGTGAGACCCCCAGACGGTTCCCCCGTGGGCGCAGGGGGCGACCGTGGCCCCGGTTCCCCGGGAGGGGCGGGGGGCGCCGGGTCCCGCAGGGCGGGGGTCGCGTCCCCAGGCCCCGCCCCCGCCGCTGAGGGGGCGTGGCCAGCAGGGCAGCGGGCCAATGAGCGAGCGGTCACGTGCGGGGGCGTGGCGGCGCTCCCCTCCCCGTTTCCTGCGGGTCACGTGGCCGGTGCCCGGCGTTGCCGTGGCAGCGGCGGAGGCGGCTCCGGCTCCCGCTCCCGATCCCGCTCCCGCTCCTGCTCCGCCGCTCCCTCTCCCGGGGCTCCCGGCACGGCCCCCGGACAGCAGCGCGGTGAGACACGGCCCGCCCCTGCCGCCCCCGGGGCCGCATCGCGCCCGCAGGGAGCTCATCCCCAGCGGGGCCCGCGCTCTGGGGCAGCGGGTCTCTCCCTCAGGCGTGTTTGGGGGATGGCAGCATGTCCTGCCCGCGGGGCTCCGCGAGGAGGGGATCTCGTCCTGCCCGGGGTGCTGGAGGGAGTTGGTTTTCTCCTGCCTGAACAGGGTTTCCCCTGCCCGGGGCAGTGTGGGGGGACGCGCCCCGTGCTGCCCATGCCGGGATGGTGCGGTGGGATGGATGGGCGCCTCGCCCTGCCTGGCTGGGGGCACCCAAGGGAGCGTGTGAGCGGGAAGGGTCCGCTGTGCGTCCCGTCCTGGCCGGCGGTGCTCTGGAGCTGCCGTGGGATGCAGGAGGCAGGGCAGGTCCGTTGGGATGTGTCCGGACAGGGATGCTGTAAGGGAGACACCTCCAGCACACGGCGCAGGGAAGCGCTGGCCCAGGGTGCTTTTGGCAGACGGGATCGAGGGGTTGGGTCCCATCCTCCTGAGCAGTTGTGGAGGACCGTGGGAGGCTGGCTGAGGATGCAGCGGTAGGAGGTTGTGTCCTGCCTAGCAAAGACCCCCTGTCCAGGTTGCCTTTGGAGGGACAGCTCCTCGCTGGGAGTGGGTCTCACCTGGCTGTAGGGATCCTCTGTGTGTGGGATCTCCTCCTGGCCAGGGTGTGCTGAGGGTGGCTGGGAAGGAGGTGCCCTGTGAGAAGAGTCCCAGCTGTGCTGGTGGGACCAGGGGGTGACATCCTGCCTGGGATGATCCCCTGCTGCCACAAGGGTGTTCACACCCTGCCTGGGTACTCTGACACCCCAGCGGTGCTGCTTGGAGGAGTCCCGAGCCAGAAGCGGACATAGGAAGGGGTTTCCTATGGCAAAGACAGCGAGGTCATTGAGGTGGAGTAACAGGACTTGGGATTTGGCTTAGCCATGGCCTGCAGGGGCTTGAACAATGTTATCCGTGGAAGGAAGGGACTGGCACAAACCCACAGACCAGTCTGGGGGTGTGGGACAGAAACCTGGGACTGAAGAAGGGGCTGGCATCCTGAAACCAGGCCGAGGAGCTGGCAGTGCTGCAGAGACAGCGCTCTGTGGGCGACTGAGCACGGCAGTGGTGGGAGGGGGATCAGCTCAGCTGGGCCCTGGTGGTGTGGGCTTCATTCCCAGCTGTGGAGAAATCCCCACACCAGCACTGGGATGTGAGGAGGCAAAGGCTTTCCCTTTTCCAAAGGACAGCATTTGGCAGGTTAAGAAAATCAACATAAGGGAGCAATCACAGAGAGCTTTCTGTTCTCCCAGTGCGAGATGAAGTGGGGTCAGACGCGTCGGTGGTGCAGTGGAAGTGAGTGAAGACACAGCTGGGATGGACTTTGCCAGGGCTGCCTGATGAAAAGGTCTCCTGCAGAATTCCTCATTCCCCACCTAGAACAGCCCTGTGCAGTTAAATCTTGTAGGATAGTTATTTCTGTAAGAACAAGTATCCTAAACCTTTAACTTTGCACAGCAGGAGGGTGAAATCTCCAGAATAAGCCTCCCCTGATGCAGATGACAGGCTGAAAAGTATTGCCAGAGTAAAACTGCTCAGCTACAGTGCATGTAAAATGCTTCTTTGGTCTTGTGTTTCAGCCCTTGGAGCCCTGCACCCTGTCCCTCCATGTCCATAGCCAGCAAGGTGAGTTTGACTTCCTGGCACTGCTCATTTGGGTTACTTTTGTGTTTATGGATTTCATTCTGAAGCTGTTTACTTATTTGAGAACATCTCTTGAGCCGCTCCAGAGTGAAAATTCAGCCTTGTGGTATTTTTAGCTTATTTTTCTAAGGGAAGAAGCAGATGTGATTGGGTTCTCTTGCCCTCTCTCCATAACCTCTGAATTCATTTGTCTTTTTAATGGAATTTGTCCCAGGGGTCAAAGTTTCCTACATAGAAAGTTCCTAAGTATTTTATGAAAATAAATGGCAGAGTAGAGGCCATCGCTTTCCCAGCTGGGGACAAAGGGAGTGAATTCACTCCACACTATACATTGCAGGATTCACACAGGATGTTGTCACAGGAAACAGCTTCGTATTTTTGCTGCTCACAGAGTGTTTCTTCCTCCAATCCTCCCAGGAGGCTTTTTTACTTTGTAAAATAGGTGATTCTTGCCTTTTCTGGAAACACGGATCAAGCAGCAAGGTTTGTCCCTGTTATTCTTTCTCTTGTTTTTATTACGGCATGAATGTTCTAGTATGCCTTTCTTTTTTGTTTGTTTGCTTGGGTGATTTTTTTGTTACTTTTAAATATTTTGAAGATTCCTGAGCTGGTCAGGAGCCTTCCTGGAGTGTTCCAGGGGTTGTAATAACTGCCTTGTCAAAACCTGCCCAGGAATCATCTGGTGCTTCCATCCTTGTTGTGTCTGGGGGGACTGGAACCGGAAGCCCCCTGTGTTCAGGAGGGATAATCTTAGACCTGCAGTCCTTTATTTGGTATTCTTTGTTATTGTGCCTGAAACAGCTTCCTTCCCTTTTACTAACAGCATTCAGAGTTGTAGGCAGTTGATGTCCTTTTGATCTTTACCGCTTCTCCAAGTCTCCCAGCAGTCATGGCTTTATGAGCTGTCCCCATGTGGTCCCTGTCCGTGGGGAGCTGGGGGGATGCAGGCAGGGCTGAAAGGTGCAGTGACTTTGAGAGGTGGTGTTAGGACTAATTAGTGCCACATCAGGTGTGATTCTGGGCAGCATTTCCTCCTCCTGGGAGCTGGGGAGTGTTTTATAGTAGCCAGAAGGTGCAGCTCTGCTGTCTCTGTCTGCCACCACCACAGCGCTCAGTGGTGGGGATTAAACAAGGAATCATGGTTTCCATTCTTTGGAAGGCTGAGTTAGTTTCAGTTATCTGTCAGAGCTGAGACGTTTTTGCACAAAACATTCCATGGATGTTGTTCTGTGTCTGGGGATCACCAGAGCTGTTTGGCAGCAGCCTGGGGACATGGTGCTGTAAGGCTTCCACCACCTGAAATACTCTTGCTGCTTTCATACATCTCTCAGTGTAATCCCTTGAATCTGAAGATAATGGAATTTCCTGGAAGCAGCTTCCTTTCCCCCTTGGAATTGCCTTTTCCTTTCTCTCTGCTCACAGTCACCGGTGGAAGTAAGGGAACAGGATTTTTGGCCAGATGTGGCTGATGAATGGAGTGTGGGCAGCTCAGGAAATTTTAACTTCCCGCTGCAAAAGCTTGTGAAGTTCATTTGTTAACTCTGCACAGCGTTCAGCTCTGTGATTATTGAGGGATTTTAGGGAAGAACTGTGGCCATCTAAACTGAGCTTTGATGAGCAATAGTTTAACTGAGGAAAACTGGTGTGTTGATTTGAAAGTAAAGCAGGGGGAGAGATTAAGCCCCACACAAATACCTTGAGACAGACTTCAGGTCGGAGTTACAATTGAATGGAAAGATTGCAATAGATGCAGTGACACAGAAAAAGTGGCTTAAGCCCATAAAGTCAGAGTACAGCCTGGCCCGTGTTGGTCAGGGTGGTGGTTGCAGTGCTGTTGAAGTGATGGTTGTGGATGGTCTGGTCTTCCTGTAGAAGCTCAGTTCCTCCCCTGGATGTCCGGTGGTGGTGGGTGTTCATGTCCCCAAACTGCCCACATTACACACGGTCAGATTCAGGCAGGAAGGTTCAGTACCTCCCTCTGAGGGGGGAATTTCACAATGGAATGGTGTGATCCTATGAGTCACAGGATATTCTGGGGAGTCTTTTATGGCCTGGGTCGCTACAGCTGCCCATTGGCAGGGATGACCCCCCGTGGGCTGGGTGTAGTCATCACAATTTGTAAAGACAAAGAAACACCATGCAGGGTGTGTCTCCTTCCCTTATCTGACACCCAGTTTGCAGCCTGGGGGTCGGGTGTGCCCTGTGCAGCTCCTGCTCCATTTACAGCTCATCAGGAATAATGTGGATGGGAGTAGAATGCAGTGTGCTTCCACCCCACATTGTAACCAAGGAGGAATGGCTTCCAAAGAAGGGGCAAAAAGTGACTCCCTCAACTGGTGTTTGGTACTCTGAGGTGCATTTGGAGCCAGCCCTTGATGCACTGGGAAATGAACTGTCAACTCAAAGCAAAGATAAGATGGGGGCCAAGTGTATTTATGTGAAACAATTTTTTATGAGCAAGAAGGAATTACAGGACAAAGTTGAGGTACCTGCTCTGAAATGAAAATCCAGATGCTGTGCAGCCTTCCTGGCAATTTCAGATGGTCCTTTCTCAGTTCTGTCTTCCAACTGTGATGTTATTTGGTCCATCATTTTCCACTGACCAAAGCAACTTTGTTCAACTGAAGCTTTTCCAGCAGTTGATCCTCATCCCATCCACCACCCCCTCTTGAACATGACTCTTTTGTTCCCCCAGCATTTCTCTCATCATGAGCTCTGAATTAAACGTTCCAGTGGATCCTTCCACTCCTGCTTGCTGCTCTGAGCCTGGCACAAAGGGCATGGATTATCGGGACTGGGTCCGGCGCAGCTACCTGGAATTGGTCACGTCCAACCACCACTCTGTTCAGGCCCTTTCCTGGAGAAAATTGTACCTGAGCCGAGCCAAACTGAAGGCCTCCAGCAGAACCTCTGCTCTGCTCTCTGGATTTGCAATGGTAACGTGTGTTCTATAGCTTTTTGAACTGTGAAGGTTTTTGGCTTGTCTCAAATCAGCTATTAATCAGTGTTTTCCTTCTGGGAAGAAGCAGGAAGCTGTTTCCTGAAGAGACAGGAGGCATCTGCCTGGGGGCTTCTGTTTGGCTGCTGCTGCAAAGTTTGAGGCTGGCTCTCACTGCAGCAGGGATACATGAGCTGTCTTGCAGCCAACCCACACACACTCCCAAGTTAGCCCTTTAAAACTACTAATCCATACCTGCAAGTGATCCAGCAGCATTGCTGAGCAATCCAGGACCTCTTTTGGCCCTGAGGCTCTCTGGTGCTGGCTGCTCTCATTCGAGGCTGCCCTTGGGTGTGGAGCACTCTCGGGCCCCTGTGGTTGCTGTGGTCCTGAACGTTATTTTAATTTCTCTGCATGTTTTCTCAGGTCACGGTGCCTAAAATAAGGTGGAGGTTGGGTCACAGTCTGCCAAAGTGAAGTTTGCATAGCGTGATCAGGGAGATCGTGTTCTAGCCCTGAGGTGTGAGAAGAGGCCCTGAGCTCAGACCTGGTGTCAGAGGGCTCTGCAGCCTGCAGGGAGCCAAACCTGGTATATTTTTGTCAGTGCTGCCTGTTGGAAGTGATCCCTGGTGCTTGCTTTCTGCTGTGCAGCACTTGGGTGTTATTTGGAAGTGATTTGCATAGGTCAGAACCATGTCAGGAGTGAGCAAATGAACAAGACTGAGACAGTGGCCCAGTGCTCAGACCTGGCTGAGCTGTTAGTTAAAACAGCACCATGCTGTGTCAGTGTGAGTCCCTTTATCTCCCCTCAGCTTTTGCTTGCTGGGAGCAAGAGTTGAAACCAGTTTGGGGGGAGGTTTCCTGTTCAGGAAGTGGGCAGGTCTGGTTGTTGCCAAGGTCTGTCAGCAGAGGGGCAGAGGGCAGTTCCTGGATGGCATGGGACATGATGTGAAGATGTTTCATCTTGCAGCTCAGAAGCTGGGAGGGAAAGACAGATCTCAGGAACTTTCCAGATCGCCTGTCTTGTTTTATTTCAGCTTCTTCCGCTGCTTTTTCCTCCCCGCAGCCCCCCAGATCATGAATCATGCATAACATTACAACAGCCTGGGATGATGAAGCTGGTCACCCAAAGTGAAGCTGGAAAGCTGCAGGCGGGGGTTTCAGTGGGAGCAGGCTGGAGTGGAGACACAGTGCTCAGTTGCTTTGTCATTGCTCTCCACTCACTGGCTCTGTGCTCTTAAAAGCTTTTCACAAAGTCTGTGTTGGTTTGGAAGCAAGCTTGTGTGCTGCAGGGCAGAAGGTCCCTCCTCTTTTTGAGTGCTCTCCTGTAGACTTCTCTCACACAGGACTTTTCTCTAAAAAGCCTCTCACGTGCATGCCCCAGTGCCTGCAGTTACTGGAATTATGTTGTGATTGTTGTTTTTAACACAATTATTAAATTAACATTTTCTGTTGTTGGGGACTGATCTACAAGAGTGGTCACACAAGATGTCCCTGCTGGGGTGTGCTGTCACTGGGACTCAGGGGCTTGCAGCCCACCCACACTGCAGGGCTGAGCCACATCTCTGAAAACAAAGCGTGCTTTCTCAGCTCTCACAGCAGAAAGTTGCTGAAAGTCCTTGGCAAACACACAAAGTTAACCACTGCTTTTACATTCTCTTTGAACTGTTTAAAGTGCTGTTGAATATACACAGGTGTAAGTAGTGTTAATTATGCTCTTTAGCCTCGTGTAAGAAGTAGACCTGGAATCAATAAGAAATAAAATCTCTTGCAATAAGGAATTCTCTTTATTAGCAAGCTTTTTCCCCACTGATTGGAAAGCTGAGGTGTTTGTTCTTCCTGGTTTATTTCTCCATGCTATACAGGAATATAGTACACGGATGTTTACTCTCTAGTAAGAACACCTCTTTGGCTATTGATGAAAGAAGTTATTTAGAGATAAACATGTGTAGATGTGGCACACTTAGGGATATGGTTTAGTGGTGGACTTGGCAGTGCTGGTGTAATGGTTGGGTTCTCTGATCTTAAAGGTGTTTTCCAGTCTGAACGATTCTGTGATTCTGTTAAATAGTTTCCCCAAAGCTTCAAGTGCATTTAACTATGTAAACAAATGTCATCCAGGCTTGCCTATTGCTTTATTTACTTCCCTGTCGGTGTGTTTGATGCAAGCTAGCTCCATATTGGCTGAAATTCTCGCAAGCTGATGGGTATTTAATCAACAGGCCATGGCTCTGATCCAGCCCCTTCTGGACAGGCTGCAGAATGATGTGAACCTTCCTTGTTACCATCTCTGGTATTTCTGGCAGAGCTCTGGGGCAGGTCAGGAGGATGTGGGTCATTCCAGGTCTGCTTGGAGGTGGGGCTGCAGGGCAGCTGCATCTCCCCTGAGGAGGCTGCAAATCAAGGAAATTTAGAGGGAGCTTAGGAAACCTCCTTAATAATTTTCCTGATGGAAATAAGAGCTATTACTGCTAATCCATCTTCTCAATACTTATCCAATTGCTACAGGATATGTGTTTGATTAAAAAATACCAAAACAAAACAAAAACCCTGACAGATCTACAGGAGAGATTGTTTTTACAGTCTGCCAAACCATCTGTGTGAATGTGTCATGGTTTGTGTTAAGCCATTTGTCATCCTTTTGCTTGATATTATCTGTCCTGGTCTAAATTTCTCAAGATGAATAACATCTTTGTTGTGGACAGTCTGAGCTATACTGGTCTAAACCCCACCATCATTGCATGTAATTTAATTGCAGTTTAATTCTAAAATGTTGTGAGCCCTCAATCCTGTAATTCTGGAATTCAGCATTGTTAGTCTCAAGCTTAAAATTAAGCTTGCGCTGAAATATTCCATGGCTTGGCTGAGAGCTCAGCCTTGTAAAGTTGCTTCTGGGAAGAGGTTAAAATAAAGGGGGCTATTAGATGGAAGAGTATAATTGTATCAAACATGACATATTAATAGTTTCACAGGCTAGGCAGCATATTTAATGATTTTTAAATGGGTTATATCAGCTTGTCCTCTTTCTCTTAACCTGGTCAGGGAATGACATGACAGCCTGTGCTGGGTAGAGCAATAAGAGCTCACTCACCTTTTCAGTACTTGTTTGGGTTAAATGAGCTGTTTTTCTGCCTTGCTGCCCTATCTGGATTGTTGGTGTTTTTCACTGAAACACCTCTTACTGAGCCATCAGTCAGTGTTAAAAATTCATCACATTGCACAGCTGAAGCTCGCCCTGGGGAATAGGTTAGTCTGGGAGGAAACATCCAATTAGCTGAAAAGTGCTGCTCGTGTGAAGGATAACAAGCAGAAATTGATATGTTGACATCAGCCAGGCTTTCAGCTATAATATAAAGCTATAAATTGGACATGCAGGTACATTTCCCATTCAGCTGTGTGTCTGGGTATTAGAGCAGCCCATAATGAACAATGTACCTGCAGGTTTTCCTGGCTGATGGGGCGTGACTGGCAACCACAGTGCTGTACAAATTCATTGTACACTGAAGCAGAGAATAAGTCTGATCTCCTCCCTCTCCAATCAATATAAGGGGAACTGCAAAGGGAACATACACAAGGCAGCATGCAATCTCTTCTAATTAAATTCACCTCACCTCAAAAGTCCTGTGTTAGGATTTTCTCTGCTATACAAGAACTGCTGTAAACTGCAATCAGGAGCCAATAAAAACAAACAAACAAACAAAGGTAAAACCCCAATAGGTTCATGATCAGAACAGAAGGCTGGGAATGCCCAAGAACTGCCACAGTATTTTTGGTGTCTCAAATGTCTTAAATAGTTGATGTAGCTATAGAATCCAGACTTGTAGAGAATAATCATTTTCCACACGTTCTATCTTGTTTGCTGGTAAATGTGTTCAGACTTGACTGTGATCTGATGGGTTTCAGAGCAAATGTAGGTAAGGCAGCAGTTATGCCAGCTGGTTTCCATTCCCTTTAATTCTTTTTAGGACTTCCAACAGGGACAAAATGAGCATACCCCTAATCTTCCAGTGCCTAAATAATATTATGGACAAGTAATGCCAGAGGAAGTGGTGCAGGTGATTATACAGAGCCTGAAATGGCTGCTCAGGGGAGTCTTGTGTGAAGTCTGGATAACATAATTGTCAGTCAGTTCTGCAAAATCCTTCTGTGTCCCAGAATTGAGTGCGGATTTGAAACTTTGCCTTCTCATGATGTTTTTAGAGGGGTTTCTTTCCAGCAAGTTGTGCTGTGCTGGAGCAGCAGGTCAGCTGGGATCACCAGAGGTTTTCCCTGCTGCCAAGAGAGCTAACTTTTCTGCTGCAAATCATGAAGTGCAGCTACAGATCCAAGCCAGCTGCTAGAGAGGAATGTTTGATAGTTTTGTCCACTGACTTTTCTTAGCAGAAGGTTTGCTCAGTTCTTTCAGGGATGCCACCACACAGAAGTACTGGTTTGCTTCACAGGTAGCATAAGTAATTGTAAAAATTCTTGTGCTAAACCAGTTAGCTGGATTCCAGTTCTGACCTCAAAAGAGCCTCCTGCTTTCTTGCAGATATTCTGCTTCTTAAGCTTTATTTGATTAAAGTAAAAATAGCTTTAGCTACCTGCTGTGTGATAGCTCTTGTATTGGGAAGCACTCCTGAGCTGCTGAGCACACCCATAAGCCAGTAGCTGTCCACTTCTGTTGGGTGTATCGCTGAGTTATTAACTCTCAAGGGAGAAATTTGAGGATATAAATAACTTAAAAGTTATTCATCTGAGCATTTTTGTAATAAAAACAAATGTAAACTGTTCTGAGAATAGAAAGCAGTTATTTTAACTATGGGCTAACTTAAGCTGTAA
Source organism: Sialia sialis (assembly GCA_009812075.1). Taxonomy (NCBI): domain Eukaryota; kingdom Metazoa; phylum Chordata; class Aves; order Passeriformes; family Turdidae; genus Sialia; species Sialia sialis. Next base: position 86,183 of record VRYO01000577.1, on the reverse strand, counting down.
AGTAGTTTGTGTGCTTCCCATGGTGGGTAGTGAAACCTGGCTGGCCACTGGCCAGAGGAGCTGCTTGATTTTGCTTTTCTTTGCACGCCTGAAGTTGAAACTTCCTGCGCTGCAGCCGCAAGGAAGAAGTGGCAGTGAAGGGTGTGATGGTGGCTTGTAGCAGGCTGGTAGCTGCCTCCCAGCTCCACGTGGCATCTAATGAGCTCCTTCTGTTGTGTGCTGGGTTTGGGGCAGTTCCTGTGGCTCGTGGTGGCAAGGAGAGATGTGTTCTTTGAGAAAACCACAGTGTCAGAAGCGCCACAGCAGTGATCCATCTGGGCTGCCATTCCAAAAAGCTCTGGAGTGTGTACTTGACCTTAGGTGTTCTTCCTGAATCAAGATGCTTTCCTGGCTGAAAGCCTTGGGAAGAGGAAAGGCAGCAGGTGTTGACAAGCTCTTTGTTCCCTCCCCAGGTCGCCATGGTGGAGGTGCAGCTGGAGGTGCAGTACAAGTACCCACAGATGCTGCTGATTGCCTTCAGCGCCTGCACCACCGTGCTGGTGGCCGTGCACCTCTTCGCCCTCCTCATCAGCACCTGCATCCTGCCCAACGTGGAGGCCGTGAGCAACATCCACAACCTGAACTCCATCAGCGAGTCCCCGCACGAGCGCATGCACCCCTACATCGAGCTGGCCTGGGGCTTCTCCACCGTCCTGGGAATCCTCCTTTTCCTTGCTGAAGTCGTGCTCCTGTGCTGGATAAAATTCCTGCCAGTGGGCTCCATCCTGAAAAACGAGACCACCAACGTGGAGAAGCCCAGCAGCCACGCAGGATGGCAGTCAGCACTGGTGTCCACCATCATCATGGTCCCCGTGGGTCTGATTTTTGTCGTGTTCACCATCCACTTCTACCGCTCCTTGGTGCGGCACAAAACGGAGCGGCACAACCGCGAGATCGAGGAGCTCCACAAACTGAAAGTGCAGCTGGATGGGCATGACAGAGGCATGCAGGTGGTGTGACAGAGCCTGCAAGCAGCTCAGCTAGGGCTGAGAGCAAAATACCTGGTCTGCTACTTGGTGAGAGGCACCAGGGATGGATTTTCTTGAGGCTTAAATCTGTAAATGCTACTTGCCTGCCATTTCTAGATGTGGGTTCTTGTGCTGTTCCACATGCTGGGGGCTCTGCCCTGGTTCTGGTTCCACACACTCGGTACTTAAGTCAACACTGCCGTGGTGTTCGAGGTCAAAACTTTATCTACCTTAACATTGGTAGCCAAAAATCTGTATTTTTTACAAATGCAATATTCTGTTGCCAAAAGTGAAACTGTATCAGCTGTCCCTAAAGCCTGTATGTGTGTGTATAGGACCTGTCTTACATGTCAGAACTCCCTGGCTGTCAGTGCAGCCACAATTAACTGGCATCTCATTCCTAGAGCAGAGCTGATTAATGTGGGTACCTGCAGCTGACTCAAGGATATCCAGGAAAGCACAACAGAAACTGAAAATGTTGATCACCATTGTTCCAAAGCAAGTATTCCATAAATACATAACCAGAAAGGAAACAGCCTTAGCTTTTATGTTCTTTTCTTGCTGTTCTTTACTATATTTTTACAGGTTGGGATGTAGAATTTTGAATTGCAGGAGGCTGGGAAGCTCTCTCGTACTTTCTTCAGCAGCATCTGTCACCTTAGGTTGAGTAAGTGCCAAGATCATGTGTTTTTTCCCAATAAGAGGCAAGAGTGCCCAGGGAAAGCTTACAGGTGTTTTAGTTTTAACAAGGACATTCTTAAAACGGAACAGTGACAGGGAATTTAATGAGACAAGACTTTGAAGGACTAACAAAGCAAGTTTCAAGGAGGTAAAGGAGTGACAGTATTGTGGAAATCTGCCACTGTGTCGTCTTCATTTGTGCATTGCTGTGATGCCTTTTGCCAGGTTTGCTGGAGAGAACAAGCCCAGTCCTGTGTTATTTCATCATTTGGGGTTTTGTTTTTTTTCTTTTTTTAATTGGCTGTAGCATTTTTCTGTCAGAAATGAATGCTTCCTTCCTTCTTCTTCCCTCAGGTTCCTCTGGTGGAACCTGGTGCTGTCCTGGTGAGGATCATGGAGCTGGATCTGGCAGGAATGCTGCGTGCCATTAAAGAGCTATCCCTTTCCTTTGAGCTCATTTCTTTTTTCAGCAGCTGAGACAATGGCACTTGCATGTCTGTGTTGCTTGGCAAGGGAAGCTTGTAAATTCCTTAGCATCTTCGTGGGTGAAAACTTCTGTAAAAAAAACCCCGGTTTTATGGTTTTTGGTAACTTTGTGGAGAGAAAAGAGTGTTTTGCAATCATCAGCTCTTTTAAGGGAAAGTCAGACTTTCTGACACGCAGGGCTGCAAGAAGCATAAGCACATTTTCTTGGCCCTGATCCTGTGCTGGTTTCCTCCTCTGCACTCCTCAACTGCAGTTCCAGAGTCTCTGAGGCCTTATAGGTTTCTGGAATCATTAAGGATGTTTAGAATGTTGTATTTAACCCTGGGCCCTTATTCCACTGGGATTTGATGGCTCTAATGGCAGTGTATTATGTGTCAGCTTCCCAGAAGGGAGAGTACATGCAAAGCCCAGGGCAGCAGGGTGACACTATCCCAATATTCCTCTCTGGTGAGGGCCTTGGGAAACCAACTCTCATCTCTCTTGTTTACATGCGAATGTGAGCGTTGCTGAACAAGTTGCTTAGCACTGTGTCTGTGGCTTTCATCTGCTGTTCTTGCTGCAGTTGGCATGTACCATATTGGCTGATGTGCAGCAAAGAAAATAGTCTTTGTGTGCTAAATGACTAATCTGTACTCATGTGCATATGCAAAAAACAAGGAGTGTCCTCCAGGAAGTGAGGTGGTCGTGAAATTCATACGAACTCCCCAGGACTCTGCCCTCTCTCCCTCCTCTTTTTACCATAATAAAAATTAAAAGGTTTATACAACAGAATCAGAGTTGGGTTTTCTGCCAAGTGCTACACGTGTTGGCTCCTATACCAACAGAATTTCTGTTGAGAGGCCAGAGCCAGACCAGATGGGATGAATCTCTCATCTGTACTTTGCACTCTCCTTTAACATCAGTAATAGTAGGACCTTGTGTGCTGAGGGGCTCAGAAAGTATCAAGTAAAGTATTGCACCATTTTTGCAATATCTTTTTAAAAAGCTTCCCCCTGTGCATACAGTGCTGCAGAAGCAATGCAGCTTCTCTGGAAACCACCAGATAATTAATTTTTTGCAAATGTAATAAACTTCAGCAAACTGAGAAAAGCAGCAGAAGCTGTGCTTTGATTTCATAGAATAACTCTTTCAGGCTTGGGTGGGATTGCATTCAAGATCAGTCTCAAGGCAAGGTATCTGTGACTGCAGTGGGACCACCTTACTCTAGGGGCGAGTCTGAATTTGGGGTGGTGTCCCAAGGGCAAATGCTCCTAAAACAGAATAATAACGCGCTTTCCTGTCTGCTTGCAGCTCTGTTTCCTGTGTCTCTCTGGGCACTGAGTTCTCTCTTCCATGAGAAGCTATTGGGGATATTTTTGCTCTTTGATTCTCAAGGTTTCCCATCAACCTTCATGCTGTAGCTCCTCTCCCTTCCAACAACAGCATTTGCTTTTCTTGCTTCTTCTCTTCCTGCAATTTATTTATATTTTCACCAGACTTGTATTGCAGATATGTTACCTGTGGTACCAGCCACAGGAGTTCATCCATAAAAGAAGGAGTGGGGATGTTTGTAACTGTCCAGCTGGACGTTTCTGTGCTACAGCACCAGAAAATCCTCCTTGCTCCTGCTGCTGCCCCCGTGGCTGTCAGCAGGATTCCCATCAGTCAAGCCCGCCTTTCCACACTGTCACTGCTGTCCCAGCAGGGCTGGCAGCTCTCTGTGTCACATCTGGGTTTGTCTGCCTGTCCTGGCCACGTCTGTCCTGTGCTGTCACCTCTCTGTCATTCCTGGGGTGTCTGTCGTTCTTGGAGTGCCCCAGGTTTTGTGTGGCTGCAATCCTGCAATGCCTGCGTGGAGATGTTTCTCCCAAGGGTTCCACCCTCAGCTGGGGATGTGTGTTGAGGATCTCCCCTGGTGTGTGTTGGCTTTCTGTGCCAGCTTTGGCTCTGGGCTGCTGTAGTCTGAGGTGGCTGCTGCCCTAATTCTCAGCCACCTTGGGCTGTGGCTCTCTACACCAGCTATTTCCTCGTTTGAGCTATTTCTCTAATTTTTGCACAGGAGCTTAGCACAGGGACAGCCATAACCTTGCTTCAAAATCCTGAGTCTTCCTCCAGATTTTTTTTTTTTTTTTTGCCCAGCAGAAAAATGCCTCTGCAGTCTCCAGTGCTTCAGGGACTGTGCAGGGAAGGAACTCTCAAGGACAGAGAAACAACAATTCTTTGTATCATTCCCATGCACCAACCTTGGCTAGGAGGCAATTCCTCTCTCTCTTTCTGCCTTAGCAGGAGTAAAGAAGGGGCGAGACCTGGAGGGAGCAGGATCGTGTTCTCCCTTTTCGAATTCAGTGGCAGCTCTCACTCTGTGATCTCCCTATTTTTAACATCGCCCCGGGGCTGGGCTGGCTCCCTGCTTCAGTGCAGAGGAGGCTCTCGGGAGACTGTGACCGTGAGAGATGGAGTGATGTTGGATTTGAGCGTGTGATGGATGAAAGGGCTGCTGTAAGGTGGAAGTGTTTCTGGAGAGCTCCGGTGTGGGTGCAGCTGCAGAGGGAGCATCCTTCCACATCCCTCCACATCTTTTACATCCTTCATTCCTTCCTCTGGGATGTGGGGATGGGCAATCCCAGGTTGCCTCAGGTTATCTGTGCTGGGCTGGGGGGTGGAGGTGCTCCTCCTGCCTTTCGCAATGTGCTTGCTTTTCTTTTCCTGCCTTCAAGCAAACAAACGGTCTTGGAATTTCCCTGCTGTTGTAGATTCCTTATCTTTTAAATCTCGATGCATCAACTTCTAAGACAGTTTCCTCAACACCCCCTCAAGCTGCAATCAAATTCAGCTGGGCCAGAGGGGATATTCTCTCATTAACTCACAGGTTCTCTCCTCTACAGCCATCTCAAAGCAGTTTCAGTAATTAAAATTGACTGGCTGGATTTGGACAGTATTTCCCTGAATCCCTGTGTCCAGCTGGGAGCTTGCTTTCTGCCCAGAGGTGTGACAGCCATGAGTGCTAAGAGAAAAAAAAGTCTGTATTTCAGCTTTGCCTATTCTTGTTTTACCTCTGCATGAACAATATTTAATGTAGAACAATGAATGTATCTCAGTTATTGTCCAGCTGTGCGAGAGAAACTGGATAAACTTGCTCAGTTTTATGCTTCTTGGTGATTTCAGACTGATTTCTTGAAAGGCAAGTCAAGTCCTCCAGCATCCTCTTATGGGTTGAGTTCTTTTTGAAAAAAAGCTTGGTGAGATATTATCATTCTATTTTTGCAATGCACAAGGAGATAACAATTAAATGCACTTCCTTTTAGTGAGGGTCTGGGTCTTGGCACCACCTTGTTCTACAAGGAGGTTAAGGAGACAAGGAACTCGTAACAGGAAGACCATTAAAGTTTGTCTTCTCTTAATAATACCAGCTTAGTGGACAAAATTACTTTTAAGAGCTCATTAAGATTGAAACATCTTCATGCTTTTCTCAGACTTCTATGGTACTTGACCGTAAATTGTCAATGTTTTGTAACACTGCAAAACAGGATTTTCTGGCTTTTTTTCTGGTTTTCTGTCTTTAGGAGAGAATGTACCTTAAGTTTTAAGGAGCATTACTGAGCAGACAGGTATGCAATTGCATTTTGATCTAAGGATGATGCCCAAGAGACCTTAACAGGTGAAAAATGTCAAATGACTGGCAAGCAATGCCTGTGTATTGACTAGATTAAGTTGTGAACTTCAAAAAGACCAAGAAAAAGCCCTCACTTTTTGGCTCAGTATTTAATTATTTGCATTTTTTCACATTTAAGACATCAGCTAGGAAGAGCTGGAATCTTCTGGCAAGAACAGCAGCTTCCTGTATAGTTCAATCAAGGCAGAAAAATTCAGCCAGCAAATGCAGAGCACAAGATGAACTAACACTGTGTAAGTTATTGTGGCAATCTGATTAATCAGAATCCATCATCTGCTTTCACTGTGGAGAGAATGGAGCAGCAGGGACGCACACAGAAAGTGTTTTAGCAGCCTGAGAGCACAATATAAATCTAACAAGGAGTGTTGGAAATTAGGGCCAAGCAAAAATGGCAGCACTTTGCTGCAGTGTGGTGAGCAGATCCATGGAGAGGCTTGGGACTGCAGGGTGAGGAGGATCCAGGAGAATGTTTGCTCCTTCTGTGTGCTGGGTTTCCTCCCTGAGTGTCTGCCAGGCTGGCAGGCTCCTCCTCCTGCTGGGGACAAAGCCCCTCTGCTCCAGCAGCAACTCCAGGTGCTGTCCTGGGGTTATTCCACCCCCAACACTGCTGAGCCCTGTGGACACCAGGCTGTAGAAAATGTGAGGAGCTGCTGCTCTCTGTGCACTCTCTGCTTTTGGGAGTGAGCTGGACAGTCACAGAACGGGTTGAGCTGGAAAGGACTTTAATGATCATCCAGTTCTTACCCCTGCCATGAGCAGGGACACTTTCCACTAGACCAACCTGGCCTTGGAAACTCCCAAGGATCCAGGGGCAGCCACAGCTTCTCTGGGCAACCCCAGTCTTACAGAGAAGAATTCCTTCCAAATTCCTAACCTAAATACGCTCTTGCAGTTGCAGCCTGTGAGGAATTTCCTGGGACAGAGCTTGCTGTGAGCAGGTGTGGCCTGCCTGTTGTGTGTCTGTGTTTGCAGTGAAGAGGTTTCCATCAGAGAGGATGTGCTGTGACTGCTGGAACTGCTGCTGGAGCTCCTTGAGGACACTCACCAGCCCACCTGGATGGAGGTTTGGAGTGGCCCATGGGAGCCCTGCTCGTAGGTCCCTGCTGGAATTAGCACTAAGCTGAACCTGGCCTGTTGCATCCCAAAGGGCTCTGGTTGTATCTGTTGGTTTAAACTGATGAACAATTTTCTGATTGATCCATCTGCTCCCTGCTAACTGTCCTGGGTGCAGAGCTCCCTCCCCTGCAGGAAAGCAGAGGGCAGTGCCTGTGGCAGGAGTGCTTTGCTGTGCAGCAAATCCTGTGCAGTGCCAAGGAAGCACTTCTGAGGCAGAACACAGCAGTGCAGGGACACTGGGATCTGTCCCCTTTCCTTACCAACCAAAGCCAGGCAGCACTGCCTGCTGGTGGCAAGGTGGAGTTTTCCTGCTGCAGGTGAGGCTGTGCTGAAGGGCTGTCATGGCACCACCGTGTTTATTAAAGGATCACACTTCTTCCACAGCACAACTTCATTTTCAAGAGCACAGAAGTTTGTTCAGAGCAGACAGATGGCCTCAGATCAGCTTCTGCTGCAAATGACTGCTTGAATCTTAGGTACGAGGCATGATTCAAACCTGACTGCTGGAGGTGCCAGGAAAATAAATGATAGCTGCCAGGGTTGCAGTCTGTTGCCCAGCTAATTCCCAAAATCAGACTCTTGCTGCTGAGAGCTGACAGCAGGGTTCAGAGATGACAAATGATCAGAAAATAACACAGTCTGTGCAGGCCTTTGCTCTGATCTCTGTCCAAGCCTGAAGAGTCAGCACTGGCCCTCTGCAAATGCTGCCCTTTGGTCCTAGAAGATACAGGTCACACATGGAATTTATGATTAATTCTCATTGTTCTCATGAATCTTCAGCAAACAGTAATGACATTAATTAGTTCTCAGTGTTTTGTAGTGTCTGTGGAGAGATACCTGCTTACCTTCCTCCCCTGAGAGCTGGTCTCTGCAGGACCTGTCTGAGGTGGGTGAGGGGATAGTTGTACCCCCAGGGCTTGGGGCAACATTCAAACCAGTCTGACATCATAAAACATGGGCCAGGAAAGCTTAAAATCTGTGCCAGGGCTGAAACTGTGGGATTAAACTGTGTCAAGGGCTTTTTGATACTCTTTGTAATATTTCTAACTTTCTTGGGTTCATTTAAGTGTTTGGGAGCTGGTTGTTTGCTTTTTGTTACAGCCCAGGTAATTGATACAACCTCTCATTTCTGACTTGGGCCTAAAAGCTCCCATTGCCCAGGAGGTTCAAAGCCCACCCCTTTTACTTGTTTGTTAAATTTTCATTTTATTGAGCTTATCTCTGCACACACTTGGTTCCTTTCGCCCACGTCAGAAATAAACCGAGCCATACAATTCCATACCTCATTTTACACCTCTCCCAGCAAAATGCAACCTCTTGGTCACACGGGTCTCCCTTGAAAGGAAAGAGCAATTTGTAGCAGTTCTTTGCCCAGTTCCTCCTGCCTGCCCCCGGCGCTGAACTCCGCAGAGAGCTCCCTGAAGGTGATGCAGACGCGGCGGTGCTGGATGTGCCTGCGGTGGATGCCGTGTTTCCACTTGTACCGGGCATCCCCGTGCAGCACCACCAGCGACCTCTGGGGCAAGAGGATGGCCACACTCACCTCCTTCCCGGGAACCAGCCTTGGCGACAAAAAGCACTTGCTTCCCTCTTCTCCTGGACTTCTGCAGGCTGATGTCTGCGTGAAAGATGCAGGGGGACTGAATTCCTGCTTGCTGGAAATGGGGAATAATTGGATGGTGTCCTCTGAATCGCAGGACATGGAGAGCACAGTTTTTGAGAGCAGGTTCAGGCTGACCAGGCGCTCCCCCCAGAGCCACCAGTCATCAAAGTGGGGGTCGATGGCAGAGCCTCTCTCTGGTCTGTAGTCCAAATTACACTGTTCCACAGGTAAGAAACCACTGAGCACAGCACAGGCCTTCATCTGTGCCACAATCTTCCTGCTGAAACTGGGCAAGCCAGTAAAGCTGCCAGCTTTCAGCCTTTGTTTCTTGAAGTTCACTTTGGGTCCATAATCCTGTTGGAAAAGAAGAGGGAGGAAAAAGCTAGTGTAAAGGAAAAATCTAGGACAAGTCTTTTTGGAGAGGCTGTTCCTGCAGGGTTCTGATCTCATCTCTTCCAGTGACCTGGTTGCCAGGTTGCAAAAGGGCTCAGTGAATCTACATTAATCTCTCTGGATTTATAACTGAACACCCACTTCTTTCCCTTGGAGATTGTATGAACTTTAATGCCTGAACACACACCATCAAATACTGTTTGTTGTAACTATCATGTATTTTTGCAAGAAGTTGATTTTAATTACAGTTAATTCTTGCCATTGATTTCAGGAAAAGCTTTCAAAGGAAAACACTTAATGAAATGTCTCAATATTTTGAGTTTTTAACTGAAACTGGGTTTTAGCTTTCCTGTTCCAGAGGGATCTAAGATCAGGTGTGCTTCTAAAGTCCAACCTGTTTCTTTCGGCCAGACTGTGACGGTTTCCAGTCATCTTGATCCATCAGTTCCACTATCTCACACTCTTCATCTTCACTAATGAACTCCTCCACCAGGAACACCCCTGGAAAGGGAAATGCCCAGCCAGCAAATTCTGAGTGCTCATTTCCTTTAGCAAGGCCTGTTGCTGGACAGTAAGTGAAATTATCTTCTCCCTGTGGAAATATCAACAGAAAAGAAAAAAAAAGCAATGATATTTCTGTTATTTACCCCTGCAACCCTGGTATTACAGCATGAAAACTGTACAGTATTCTTGAAAACGAGAGAAATTTTACAGCAGCTTTTGGGGAACAACTATTCCCTGGTTTGTTTTTTTTTCCAGCTGCAGCATCACTGTGCTGCTTGCTAGAAGCCACTTTTCTTTCTTAGTGATGTCTTTATCCTGGAAAGGCAGGAAAGAAGTGATAATCCTCAAGGCCACAGGTTATTTATTAATGGTGGGTATTGCTGCGGAGATATGGTTTGTCATAGCAATAAATGTTGAATGAGGAAAGTTGATGAAAATCGCTCAGGCCACAAGGCTAAGCTGTAACAAATGAATGTGAATGTAACACGTGAGGCTCAGGTGAGCTCCGGCTCGGCTTCTGAGCGTTATTGAGGTGAACAATTCACAATACCCAAGGGGTGCAGCCGCCGGGAGGGCTCTGCCTTGTCCCCACGGTGTGACCCTGCGGCCCCGGGTCCCGGCCCCGCTCCCGCACGGGGGTCCCGCAGCCGCCCCGCCCCGAGGGGCCAGGGCCGGCAGCCCCCGCCGCCCCCCGGCTCCTCCCGCCGCCCCGCCCCGCCGCCCGCCCCCTCCCCGGTACCTGCGGGGGCGGAGCGGCCGTCGCGGGCCCCTCACAGAGCAGGCAGGAGCGGATCCCCTTGCAGCCGCAGCCCGGCCCTCCGCCGCCGCTCGCCGCCTGCATCCCGCCGGCTGCGCCGAGGACACAGCTTCCCCGCTCCTCCTCCTCCTCCCGCCCTTCCTTCCTCCCGGGTTCCTCTTCCTCCTCCCCCGCCGCTTCCAGGTGAGGGCCGCGGGGTTGGGCGCAGGCCGCGCGGCCGGGCAGCGGGGGTGGAGGTGTGTGGGGGATGCGGGTGGACTCGCGCTCCCAGCAGGCCCCGCGGCCTGCCCGGGCCCTGCGCCTCTGTTCGGCGCCGCGGAGGACGCTGGGAGTTGTAGGCGCGGCTCAGGCCCCGCGGGGGCGCCTCAGGCCGCGGCCGGCGCCGGCCCCCGCGGTGCTCGGTGTCCGGAGGCGGCGGTGCCGAGCGAGGCCTCGGGCTGGAGCCGCACCTGCCCCGCCCGGCCTGTCCGGCCCTGCCCACGGGCGGAGCCGCGGCCTGCGCCCGCTGCCGGTTATACCCTGCGGCCCGGAGGCCGCTGCAGCGTGTGCGGGCAGCCCGGCATCCATGGCCGTGTCCCCCCCGGGGCATCGCGCCCATCGCTGCCCGGGGCAGCGCCAGCCATGCCAGGCCGGGCGCTGCAGGAAAGCGCCAGCGAGCACGGTCGGGTCAGGGCCCGGCTGTGAGGCTCCATCCCGAGAGCTGCGGGGGGACAGGAGGGGTCAGGTCCCGGTGGGAGAACCCCGGGGCAATCGAATGTAGCCCCGCAGCACCACCCGTGATGCTGTGGGGGTGGGACATGCCATGTCTGGCCTTCCTGCAGCTCCCGCCGTGTCACAGCTGTGTCTGCGGTGTCAGTGTGCCAAGGAGCGGGCGATGGGAGCATCCACAGTCACAAATGGTGTCACATTTTTATTACAGGCACAGGATCTGAGGGAGGTTTGGTTGGATCAGCCTGACCCTGTGGTTTGACTTGCAGCAAGAGCTCTGTGGCTTGAAGGATCAAATCCCAAACAGCTGCTGTTTAAACTGGTTTTCAGTTCAGTCTTTGTGCTTGTATACAGTATTTCAGTGTATACACCATTATAGTGCCCTGTTGCCCATCATATAATATTCCAGGTGCTGTGGGCGTGTGGTGCTGCTGAAACCAAAGCCAAGGACAGCCCAGTGCCCCATGTGCTCCTCACGATGTGCTGGAGTGGCATTTAGGCAGCGTTGATCTAACACAGAAAGACAGGAGCGAGCCTGGCCTTGGAGCTCTGTTCTCTTTTATTTCCCTCTCTTGGAATCTGTGTCAGGAAGAGTGGGAAGCCCTGAACCAGTCATTTCATGGAGCTCTTCGGGCCCTGTCAGCATTGTTATTCCAAATATCAGCGTATCCCTCTGTGTGTGTACTGAAATATCAGTTAATCACCAACAACATAGCAGTCTCTAATACTGTTGATTTTTTTTTTTTTTTATGAGGAAATGACGTCCTTGATTGGTATATGTTTAAATTTCTGCTGATTAATTCAGTTTTCCAAAATTTTTGGCAATGTAAAAGTCATCAGCCAAAACTCTATCTAGCTGGTCAAGACAGTGAATGCAGTGTCACTTTCTTGGGAGAAAAACATTCATAGCAGATGTATTGACTCTTACTGCTGCTTTTTGTTTGAAAGAGTCTTGGAATTCCTGGAGCAGAGCCCAGGAGAGGCACAAACACAGGTACTGTGGTGCTGTCCTGGTCCTGTGTGCCATCACTCATGGACAGCTTTCACCTGCAGCAAGTCTGTCACTCCAACAGCCACGGGATGTATCCCTGTTGTTTTGGAGATGGATTGGATCAGCATCCTGAGAGCCTGTGCCCAATCTAATAATAGTCCCTGCCATTCTAACCAAGCAAAAAAGGTGACTTCCAACACAGCAGCAAAATTAGTAGATAACCTCATAATTTTTTTTCCCTCCCTTGGAGCTGTTGAAAGCATTTCCTCTTATTCCCATTTGTTTTATCACAAAGGTAACCAGAAGAACATCCTACAACTGACTGATTGGTGATTCCAGCAGAGAGGTGGAGATTGAAAATGTCAAAAATTACTACAGAACTTCTTTTGGAAAGAGCAGTTCCAAGATCTACGAGGCTCCGAAAGATCGAGACGCTGAAGTAAGTGCACACAGGCCCATGGAAAATTCCAGATTAATTCAACCTGGCATTGTCTTTTTGGCTGTGTGTCTTTTCTCCCCTACACATGTTTGACTTTAAAATATGGTGTTTCAAAGAGCTGAGAGGGCATTCCCAGTGCAGAATCAGTGAGTAGTGCATTCGCTAGAGAGGTTATTGGCAGATGTCACCTGTTTTTGCCATTTCTGTTGTATATTTGCTGCCATTCTGTCTATGAAACTGCTCAAGGCTGGATCCTGGTTTCCTCACCCCAAGGTATCATTCCTACCCCAAAAGCCCTTGCATCTTTGCTAGCAATTGCTTAATGTTAATAAGAGAATCTTCCAGCATGGATTTCAGAGGGTTTTTAAAGTATTTTTGGCATTATTTCCCTTCCATTTTTCTCTCCCTCCATCATGTTCCATCTCTTCTAAATCCAGATGTCCTACTACCTCAAACATTGCAGAGGGAGAGAATAAACTCTGAATCACTTAAAAAACACTAAAAACAGTTTTGTCACTCAGGTCCTTAGCAGAGGTCATTGTAAATATGTGTCTTTCCAAATATTTAACACAGTGGAATTTCACTGTTCCAGAGCTGGCCAATCCAAGTGGCTCAGCTGGCCAGTTTCTGGCTGGCTCCTTTGTTGTTTTTGTTGCTGATGTCAGGGGGTTTGGGTTTCACATGTACTCTTTAAAGTTATTTCTTTCATTTTGCCTTGTGCTAATTATATTTAGTGGGAGATTCACAGGTTTCTCAGCGGGGCATCAGCTGCAGTAATCTGGGTAACAGAGTGGTGGGGAGATGTTTGAAGCTGTGGAATTTTGGAGTGTGGCTCTCTCCATGCAGCTTCATACTGTGATGTTGAAGGGTTGTATTTCAGAATGTCTGTTTGGGGAACACCACTTGGTTTTTCCCCAAAAGGACACCACAGTCACAGCTCTCCAGCCAGCTGGATTGTCCTCAGCCTTTCTTACCAGCTCTGACTGGCTGGTTACACTTCTGAGATGGCAAGTGAAGGAGAAAGGATCTTGCTTTCTGGATTTATTTGTCTCATTTATTCACACTTCATTAATATCTAGAAGCCTATTTTTTTAACTACATACTCGTTAGAGACAGAGATTCTCTTTGTTAAAGGAACTCAAGTTTGTGCCCTCAAGAGATGTTGGCTGCCAGGACTGGAAGCTCCATTTGGTGCTCACCTGAACGATCTAACCAAATACAAATGACCATGCATATAATATGCAGTTTTCACTTTCTTACAGAGAAGGGATATTTCTTTATCCCTCACCAATATTGTATCACTTCCTCTTTCAAGACAGAGTTCTGTTTTGCTGGCAGTCTTGGGTGAATTTCTACATTTACCATTGAAAGCTTTTGCAGCAAAATCACTATAAAAGAAATGGAAAAATCACCTTTTTTTGTCAAGTTAGTTCTTTGAAAAGCCAAATTATCTGGGGATACACTGCACTTGGCCTGAACTGTGAAATAATTAATGTAGTCCATTCTGTGGACAGGGTACACTGAGGGTCTTGAATTGCCGCAGCTTGTCTTGTTGAATCAACATTGCACAGGAACAAAATACCAAACCTTTCAGAGGTGTAGTAATTTTTTTCTATAAAATAAGAACTTTTCTCGTGATTTACTGCTCCCAGCCAGCTCAGTTACTCCTAGATTATCTGAATTGCAGGTTAATTGTACTTTGGCAGACCTGAGTCTCTGATGGTGGCTGTTAGCTCAGAGACATCAGCTATCCCACAGTGTGCTCATAATCCAGAATGCCACCAGAAAAAGCGGGTTTAGTCAGCTGTACCCAGTGAGTTGTGCTGGATTGAGGTGCCACCAGGTGGGACTGTCTATGCTATGAAACCAGCATTTGTTCTTCCAGTGAGCTGCAGATAGTTCATGGTATGTTTGGGTTTTATTGGGTTTTTTTTTCTTGGTTGTTTTTGTGTGTGTGTTTTCTTTGTGTAATTGTTTTTTTGTTTTCAGCCTGTCCAAGCTGCAATTGAAGACTGGAGATTTGGACCCGCGCTTGTTTTCCCGCCTGAGGCACCTGCAGAAACTTGATCTCTCTGATAATTTACTGGACAAATTTCCCAACAGCCTAACCCTCCCTGATCTGCGAGTCCTGAACTGCAACAATAACAAACTGGAAGATGTAACTGCTCTGAAACAGTTCCCTCTGCTCGAGGAGCTGACCTACGAGAACAATGTGTATTTGACTGTGAGTTACCCCCCTCCTTGCATTAAACAGAGAGGCAAACAAACAGCGCTTGTGCAAAGTTCTCATATATTGTTCATGGGCAGCAAGTGCTAGGGCATTTGAGAAAGCAGCCAGCCTTTGTGTGACATTTAACCACTATTTCTCAATCTGCAGAAGTGACTTGCCCAAAACCACTCAGATATTAAAATCTGTGTCTTGAACTCCTGATTCTCTACAAAGTCCTGTCTTAGGTGGCTTATCAGGCACAGTACCTTATGCTCATGCTAGTGTAAAATACTGTAAAGATTGTACAGTAAAGATAGAGATGTCCTTACGGAAACACAGAATGGTTTGGATTGGAAGGGACCTTAATGCTCATCTTGTTCTACCCCTGCCATGGGCAGAGACACCTTCCATTAGATCAGCTTGCTCAGAACCCTGGTCTTAAACACTCCCAGGGATGGGGCAGCCACAGCTTCTCTGGGCAACCTGTGCCACTGCATCACCACCCTCACAGTTATAAGCGTTTTCCTAATACCTAGTGCTAGTTTTATTTCCTAATGTCTGTGTTAGTTTTAATGCCCTCTGTGCTATAAGAAAGCAGACTGGCTCCTCAAATGAGAGTTTAAATTTGGTGATTAGTCTGGTTTAGTTTTTGACTTCTCCCCAAGAGGATCTGCTGACTGTACAAGTCAAACATCCGAAACTGATTTTACTTGTGCTGCAAGCTGGCATCAGCCATTCACCATGCCCACATGCTTATCTGCTGTTGCACTGGCAGTATGTGTGTGGCTGTATGGTGAACTATCTGACTTAAAATGCATCTGACCCAAGGAATTCCTTGACTGGAGACAGGACAGGCCTTCCCCTGTGTTAGAGTTCAGGGGTATGAACAGAGCTCCCAGCCTTGCATTCAGGCCCAGCAGATGAGCAGTTACACAGCCCTCACCTTGGGCTGGATGTTAGCTCTGGCTGAGGGTTGGGCAGCTCTGTCTGCAGTTTAAGATCCAAACTTATAGAGAACATTACTTCACACCTAAACTGTGAAATTCAGGTTGAAAATCCTGAGGAGATTTTATGAAATGGCTTTTCCTTACTAAATATATCATTCTCATACAGGCTGTACTTTAATCAAGGACTAAAGGTGAAGCCAGTACCAGATGTACAGATTTTATAACTCCAATGTTTTGTCTTTCTAGCTCAATGATGACTATAAAGTAATGTTTCTTTTGCAAAATCTTCGTCTGCTCAATGGCAAGGACATAACCAAACTGGCCAAACATGTGAGGCATGTCAACAGCCGTAAGCTCACCAGCAAGGTAAGATGGGGGATATTTCCTTAACCTCTAAACACCTCAGAAATAATTACAGTAGTTTCACAATTATAAACTGCACCTGAATATAAGCTGCACTTCCGGGTAGCTGGGAAGACCACGGGATTTGTCCATATATAAGCCGCACCCGAATATAAGCCGCAATTTTTTTATTTTTTTTTTTTTTTTTAAACTCTGC
>VRYO01000577.1:30450-69289 GCA_009812075.1 Sialia sialis | reverse complement strand
TTTCGCTGGGATTTGTCCATAGATAAGCCGCACCTGAATATAAGCCGCACCACTGGGGTAGGCTGGATTCTTCAATGAAAAAGGTGCGGCTTATATTCGTGAAACTACTGTAAATCCTGTGCTCAGTTTAGTGGCAGAACTGCAAACAAGCTTCAAGTGGTTTGCAATACCTGTGGTATGATCTGAATCCAGAATGGGCCACCCAGGAAAAGTCTTACTGATGCTTTCTCTAGTCACTGCTGGCATCTGCTCTACCTGTTCTGTGCAGCCAATTTGCCTTTGGTTTAAGTGACAGGAGAAGGGCCAGCCAGGTCTGTATCTGATCCTGTAGTTTTTCAGGTCACTCTGATCATCATTCAGGAATGGGAGAAGCCTGGTGCTGCCAGAACAGCTGCAAACACCTCCCCATCTAATTTAAGTTACTCTCCAGGCCCCAGGAATGGGGAGCACAAAACCAGGCTCAGGATAATCTTGCTTTCTCCAGCATACACCAGGAATGAGGATTTGTTCTTTCTTCTTCAGTTGTGAATGTTTAGAAACTCTATTTTCACCCATTTATCTACACAATTTAGCTCCTGACAGATTGTCCCCACAAGGTATCGTTGTGCTCTTGAGCAAAATTATTATTCAATTATGAAAAAGGGTTGGTTGGTTGTTTTTGTGTATTACTACTCTTACCATTCATATTCTAGTTAATTGGTCTTAATTTCTTCTGTGTAACAGTGGAGGAAAATCAGATACTGAAAAGTGGGATGAAGTGTGCTGAGTGTTGTCTGTGTAAAACCTGTGAACCTCAAAGGGTCTCTGCTCATCCTCTTGTCCCAGACAACTGATCATGGTTAGCTGTTTAATGAGACACCAAACTCTCCATGTGCTGTTCTTTTTGTGATGTCTCTACCCTGATGCCTTTCCCTGATATCATTTGTACCTGCCTGCCAAGTTCTTATGTGTCTGTTGGGTCCAAATGCTGATGGATGTGTTACTGCCCACCAGAAACTCCAACTGGAAACTGTGCTGGCAGGTGAGCATCCTGTAGGTCAGCAGCCTTTGGAGTCCAGGTATCTCTCTAAATGAGTCCATACTGACAGTGTCTGCTTAGCCACACTCCCTCCAGCTTGGTACAGAGGACCTGACTTTCTCCTTAGCTGAAGTGGTCATTTGAACATGAATAAATAAATTAAAGTGGTGCCGTCACATAGGGTACAGTACTCAGGACTGGCCACTTCTTAAATGCTTTCACAAGTTCTCTTGTGCTTTTCTGTTGAATAAACTCAGTCTTTCTGCCTAGGTTACTGCTCACTGGGAAAAATTCTTCCGTGACCAACTCCCTGAGAAATACACACCTGAGCAGGTGAAGTCCATCAAGAAAATGTTCCTGAAGTCAGTACAGACCAACGTGGTGTATGGGCCCAGCTCACTCAGCGAGTTCACCCGCTGGCGGGTAGGTCACATCCCACTCACCCTGCTCTTCTCCAGGCAAGGACCCTGCACCTAGTTCTGCATGAGCTGGATTAAAACACTCCGTGGATTTGGGTGCTCTTGCTGACAAGTGGTATCATTTTTTCTCTTTCTTCACTGCTTTGTTAAGCAGTTACAAAAGCACGAGGACTAAACGTGCACCAAGTTGAAATGGCTGTCATTAAACATTCTTTTTAATTCATAAGCAGTAATGATACTTGTACTAATTAATTAGACTGCAGTATCCTTAATACTTAATTATTTGCAAATTAGTTCAATGGCAACCTTTACTCTTGATGAAAGAGAAAAGATAATGATAGAACTGTAGTTGCTGCCAGCGGGGAAAGACACCATTTAGTTCATAACATTTATTTGTATGTTCATACACACAACCAAGACTTCCAGCTCTCCTTTGTCTTGTTTTGTTGCTGTGCTGTTGTATCCACAGCTGTGTACTCTGAATGCCCATAACAAAGTGAAATTCATGGGTCATGTAATGTCAGCTGGGGACTCCTCCACAACTTGTGAAATTCACACAGAATAGTGGGAGCAGATATTAAAAACTCAGCAAAGCAGCTCTTTGTGCCATAACACATCAGAGCTTGACATGCTGTAGCTTTTTTGTTTTCTTTTTTAACATATCCACATATTTGCTTCTCAGGTGAAAATGATTGCAGAAGAGTTTCTGGCATGCACACTGGGTCTGGAGTCAAACTCTGATACTGAATCAGAGGAAAAGATTGATGAGAATGAGGAAGAAAGCACAGAAAGCCCCAAGGAAGCTGCAGAAGACGTGGCTCCAGTAGGTGATTTTTCCAGTTACATTAGCAATGTTCTTTCTGTTTCCTGGGAATTCAGCAGCTCTTGTCAGTTCACATTTATGACCCTTTGGTAATCACAGGGGCAGTCTCAGGCTCCAGCCTGTATCCAACAGCTCAGGCTTCTTTACAGCCAGACTGAAGCTTTCCCAGAAATGTAAAGGTTCAGTTGCTCCCTCAGAGAGCTTTCATTCATAGGAGACCAAAATAATTTCATGAGTGCAGTTCTACTTACGCCACCTCTCCTCTAGGAAGGGATATTTTAATTAGAGACCTGGGCTGATGCCTGGCCAGACTCTGCTAGTGTTTGCCCTCTTGGAAATGGCTGCAGACTCGACCCCTGTGGTCCATAGGCCAGATTTGTTTTTCCACATTGCATGTAAATTGCAAATAACTGAGACAGGGAAAGGGAGCTGAAAAAGAGGCTGGCTACGTGGTTTTCATTAACTTCTGCCTCTAGGAACCCTGCAGCTCTGAGCTGTCTAATTCCTGGAACCCAGTCTGTAATTGAGGGAGGGCACTGGCATTTGAATAATTAATATATTTGGATTGAATTATCTACACATCTTGGGGAAGCGAAAAACCTTCTGCAGAACCTGACAGCATGACAACATGCCTTATAGGTCACAGTAACACCCAGCAAGAGGAAAAGAAATCATTCAAAATCAAGCCCTGGAAACAAGAAGTCCAAGACCCAGGCAAACACCAAGGAGGCTGCAGTTAGTCCCAAAAACTCCAGTCTTGTGGAGGATGACCCAGCTCCTGATAAACCAAGAACATCAAATCAACCAGTCAAGGAGGCAACCCCTGAGCAGGAAGCTGAAGGGACACAGAAGAATGGAGAAGAGTTTCCCAAGGGGAAAAGCAACAGAAGATCCAGCGAGATGACAGGGGAACAGAAAAGCCAGGAGCAGGACAATGGCGTGGTTACCTTGACCCCTGTGAAGAATTCCAAGCACAAGGTACATCCACCACCCCTTGGGACTGACTTTGGGCCTCTTGGGTTATAGTGGGAGGAGCTGCCTTCAGGTTTCTTCAGAGCTCTGCACAGCCTGGAGCTCATAGTTAGCCAAATTATATTGTGAGTTTTGGTTTGTTTTTTTTGTCATTGTTTTAAATCTCTCAGAAGCATCAAGGGAGAGAAGGGACCCCCCAGGAGACCCCAGTGGATCCCCTCTGGGGGATGGATGGACCAGCGCTCCGAGGTGGTGCACTGAAAGCCTGTGCTTAGAAATGGGACAAGCCTTGCTCTCAGCTCAAACCAGTGGCTGCTTGGGGAAAGGTGTTTCCCCCTCAGCTCAGGCCAGTGGGGATCTAAAGGGTTTTTCACGTTTCTCTGCTGTAGGAAATGGGGTTCTCTGCTGGGGTCTGCTGGGCACATCTTTGCTGAACAGTTCCCTGCTGCTTTAGGAGTCTTGAGCATTGTTGCACCTCAGCCTCCCCTGTTCTGCATAGCACACAAGGGCTGAAAAATACTCGAGTTTAACTCAGATTGCTGTGTTCAGTAGAGGGTTCTGTCAAGGCAATCACAGGCAAACCGTGTCAGGGGAATGAATTTTCTAAATGTGGATGGTTTATTGTAGGAGGATGTCAGTGCAGAGCCATTGCATTTTCTTCAGTGTCACAGTAAAGGCAACAGCCGCGAGGATTTTAAAACGCAGCTCTGGTCCTGTGTCTTCGAGCCAGTGCTAGACTCTGGAGCCAGGAAAGGTGAGCTCTTAAAGAGGTTTGCAGGATCCCAGAACCAGCTGGCTCTGGAATCCCAGTGGACTCCATGCCTTAGACCCCTGCTCCTTCAAGCCGTAGTCTCCGTTGTCAGGAAGAGACTTGCTCACATATTTCTCCTTTGACTTTGAAAACAGGAGACTAGGAGAGCACCAGGCAGTGATAAGCTGCAGTCTTTGTGTGTTATCCCTGAACCTGGGAACTTCTCACTCATTTTTTTCCTCTTTCAGATGCCATTGTGAACTCCTCCAGAACTGTGGCAACCTGTGGAGGGGAATCTGTCTGTCTGATTGATTGTGAGACAGGGACGGTGCTGAAAAAGTATAAAGTGGTTACAGAGGTGGGTTGCAAGTGGGAAGGGTAAGCATTGAATGGAAATACCACAACCTGTAATAATTACACATGCATAATACATATTACAAAGAGGTCTGAAAATGTTAGTGTAGACAGATGTTAAGATAGATAATAAACATTGCTTGTTTATCGTTTTAGCCTGGTTTGGGTTTATTTTTTTTTTTATTAGTTTAGGAGATTAGCCTGCCGATTCCCACATAGGTGTGTCTCGCTGCTGAGCCTACTTGACAGCACAGAGGAATAAACATCCTCTTTCTGTACTTTATATTCTTCTGAGAGCTGTTTTGAGTTTTGATGCTCCATCTTAAATAGCCGTGTCATATCATCTGAGTAGCACTTGTGGCAGTTGTCTTTTCTGTGAGCTAACAGCCACCACCCTGCTGGCAGTTCTGTCACCCCAGCCTTGTTTTCCTTCTGTCCCAGGAATTCTTCAGTGTTGCATGGACAACTCTGACAATGGTAACCAGCGACAGCCGCAAGAAAGCTCACAACATCCTGGCAGCTGCGGGGAGGAGAGGGATTGTCAAACTCATCCACGTGGCAGCCGACTTCTGCTACGGAGAGATAAAGGCTCACAAAAAGCCCATTGCTACTGTCTGCTTCAGCCCAACCCAAGAGACCCATCTCTTCAGTAAGTCTGCTTCAGAATCCCTGGTTTTAGTTCTGATGTGGAAAAGTTTGGGCTTCCTTAACAAGGGGAATTGTCACCAGGGCATGCAGGGACAAGTGAACAAAAGGCTTGGACAGGCATTAAGGAGAGAGCATTGTTACTCTCCTGTGGCAGCAATCTCCAGCAGGAACAGCTTGTTCCAGAGCCTGGCTCTTTAGCTGAGGTGCAGCAGCTCCTGTTTCTTCCTTGGTGCCCCTCAGGATGGCCGTCACACACACAGTAGCCACAAACAAGTCCAGTAGTGGATCTGTTCCACTGGGATGAGTGAGAAGAATGGCAGAGCAGGCAGCTGGGAGCCAGGCAGTGGCAGGACTCTCCTCCAGCACAGCAGCCTATTATGGGCTGTTGGGTTTCATTTTATCCAACAATGTGCTTAATTGATTTTGATTTTTTTTTTTAATGTGAGTTCTGTGCCTTGACAGAGATTTCTATTCAGATCCTGATGTCAAGGAGAGCTTTGCCACACACAGTAGTGCCCACAGAGGCTGTGGCTCATGGACTGGTAATGAACTATCGTGTTACAAATTGCAGCTTCATTGTCAGGCTGTACAGTGAGCTGGTACAGAGGCATTCAGGCCACACCTGCACCCCACAGCACATTGTTTCTCACATCCTGGAGTGGTTAGAGTGCTACATGAACCATTGAAAGTGGAATTTGTTTTAGAATAGGGGGTACTTTCCATTAAGAACCTCAGGAGTCCCAAAAGCAGAAGCAGAGGAAAGGGTAAGGAGGGTAGTGAAAGGAATGAGGAGATTGGTAGCACAGCCATATAATGGTGTGGACAGGAAGACTTGTTATCTTTCATAGAAAAATTGAGAGTAATTAAGGGAGATTCTTTGCATCCTTTTTGGGGTGGGGGACACCAACAAACTGAGTTTGAGGACTGCCATCTGATGAGGTAACTCAGAGTAATCTGTTAGAACTGTTTCTGTTTCCAGTGTATCAGCTTGGTGACATGTTTCTCACTCTTCGTCAGTGCCTAACTTTCCCAATGGAATCTGTTGTGGATGTGAACACAGTAAGCATGGATATGTGGGGTAAAGTGGTGTCTGCCTGAGAGTAGAGGTTAGAGCTTATGTTTTAGATTCCACTAGAAGCCCTGACCAGAAATGAGTTCAGAGGGCCACTAACTAAAGACCTTGTAAAGCCTCAACTCAGTAATGGACACCAGGAAACAAACTGGTTTATCTGCCCCTCTCAGAGCACAGAATAGGAGCAAAAAGTACTGGCTGTGTGTGTGACAATGTCTGGGAAGTGCTGGGCCAGGAGCCTTGGGGACTGCTGCTGTGCTTTAATGAGCTCTCTGCAGCCCTAGAGGGTGGCTGTGACTCAGGCAGAATTGCCAGCTGGCATGAGAAGAGCCAGATGAGCAGCGGTGTCACTACCTGCTTCTCTTCTGTGTCCTACAGCTGCATCCTATGACAAGCGAATTGTACTCTGGGATATTGGGATTCCAGACTGTGACTACAATTTCAAATCAAGGTAAAGTTTCAAAAACCACACATGGCCAGTCCAAGAGCCTGTACCTATCACATCACATCACAGCACCACTTAACTGCTTGTTCTCTGTGTTTTTTTAGCCAGTTGCTGGTGCTGGAAACAGTCTCTATCCCCCTGCGGATTGCCCTGGTCCCCACCTGCCCAGAGCAGTACCTGCTGGCAGGCTGTGAGGGCGGCTGCTTTGCCTGGAACATAAAACTGGATAAGGGTCAAAAAAGCAGGTGAGTACCACAAGCTGGGGTTGTGCATTTGCTTGCCATAACAGGAAGGGATAATCCTAGAAAAGGCTTGATTTCTAACTGAGGAGGTCTAAGCAAAAGCAGCACGTCCTACCATACTTAAAACATCTTCCCCTTCCCAGAGTGGCCAGAAAAAATAGGAGCATGATGCTCAAGGACTTTTCAGAGCTTGTATTAAAACTTCAGGCTGCTTTGCAGGAAGGCTGGCAGGAGTGTAATTCAATACCCCCAAACTTAAGGGTGTGTCATCCCTATGAAGTGTAACAGAGTGTAAATTTTTGGACCGATTTCCAGTCTCACAGTGAGGCCTCCCTTGCTCCTGGTACGTGAGGTAACCCAGGAAACTGGCACTCTGTGGGAGCTCAGGACAAAATTATGAGGAAGAAGTAAGTAAAAGTCATGCCCTGCTGACAAATACCCTGGTGCCTGCAAAAGAGATGGAGTGAAACAGCAATGGGCTTCTGCTGTATTAATAAACCCAGGTGACCAAAAGTGTGAATTCAAGAGGGAATTCACCTGAGCTTGGCAAGAGACTCACTGTCACACAAATTTCCTTCTGGGTTTTGCAGCCAGGTGCCCTTTCAGTGCTGGCTGTTCAGGACCTGGCTCATTTCACCCTTCCCCCTGCTCTAGGCCTTTTGAAGCCATATTCCAGTTTCCTGATGGAGAAAGCGTGACAACATCTCACAGGGTTGATGGTTTGGCTTTTCTCAATGATGACGTCGTTGGTGAGTGTAAACACAACAGCACAATCCCAAAAACACTGGGGCACATCAGCATGTGCAGGGTGAGGCCAGCATGACAAGCAGAGGGGCTGAAAGGGGTGTGACAGCTTCTTTAGCTTTGGGGGGCTCCACAGGATGGAGTGTCTCCCAGAATCACTTGTCTTTCCCAAAAACGTGGCCCAGAGTGCAAACCCATGCTTGGACAGGACCAGAAATCAGATGGACACATCCCTGAAAGCACACTTGGCCAAGCAGTGCCAATGTGGATGGTGGGAGAGTCCCCTTCTGCTCAAGGGCTGGTGGCAAAAGTATTTTTTTCAGGGGAACTGGGGGCTTCACATCATAGGCTAGCTCTTTCTGAATGGCTTATGCATAGCACTGAAAATCTCTGCAACCTCCAATTATCCTGGAATAAGGTGGAAACAGTTGCTGCTGGATCAGATCCCATGGCTTGAAATCCATATTCTGCATGGACCACCTCTGTGTCCATGTACTTTGCTTCCCAGCAGCCACAGCTTCTCCCTTCCTTTCTCCCCTAGTTTCCAAGAGCTCCAAACCAGGATGCATCTACTTGTGGAGCTGGAGCAGGTCTTTTGATGCCAAGGGAAAAGGATGCCAACAGACCATGTCTGCAGTTATTCTGGCTGAGCTGGAGTGGTCCACAACAGACATGTCCTACCTGACACTCAGCACCTGCCCAGGTAGGAGCATCCATTTCCTGGGTAATGCTTTGCCCAGTTGCCCATGGCTCTCCTTTGATCCACGGGAGCAGCCTGGAGCTGGAGGCAGAGGCCTGGATTTCAGAGTCCATCAGGGAGCTCTGCTCTCCCCTCTGCAGCTCTGCAGTGCAGCTCCAGCACTGCGCAGCCTCAGCCCAGCACCAGCTGGCTGGAAATAACAACCAGGAATAAATAATTACAGCTGCACCATCTGCCCAACAAGGGGGGGACAGCCAAGGCTTGGGGGTCTTTCTTGCACAGGTTTTCAAAGCACAGAGCTCAGGGATGTGGAGCCACTGTGATGCTGAGCGCATCTGTGGGAAGGGATGTCACACAGCTGGGTTTGGAGACTGACAAGGAACAACCAACCTGATCTGGTCAGCACTTCCCAAAACAAGTCTAAAAAAGGTCAGGAGAAATCCCAAAGCACTTAGGATTAGCTTTTCTACTCTAATGCCAGCTGGTTTATCTTCAAATGAATTCTTTCAGAGCAAGGTAGATTTGTATTTTTGTACCAGTAAGGGAATTTTGCTGAAATATGGCACCCTCCACTGGGATCCTGCAGCTCTCCTGAAGCTCTGCTTTACAGCAGAACAGACTCCCAGCTCCACACTCATTACCCAGCTTTTTCTTCTGATCTCACAGCAAAAGAGTATGTGTTCTGTGGGGATGAGAACGGCAGTGTGTGGATGTACAACCTCTCCAACTACACCACGGCCTGGGGCTCTGCCAAGGGAAAGCGCTCGGAGCGGAGGATTGCTCCCACACAGGTAGGTCTGAGGTGCTCTCTGGACCTCCCTTCCATCCCAGGACAGCTGGGTCCACTCTCCTGAGCCGGCCTGTCCCACATGATGCCTGTGTGTCCTCACAAACAATTAAAAGTAATCTCCAGAGCCTGGGGCAGGAACAAGAGGCTGCAAAGCAAATCTGTCACCCCCTGCAGCTCTTCCTAAAACAGCCCCAAAGAAGGGGTGGTTAAACTGAGGAGCACAAAAGCACAGGTGTGCAGGCAGCACATGCCCCAGGGAGGGGAGGGAAGCCAGAATTAACATTCCCTGGCAGAAAAGGGCTCACTGCTTCCCTATGCTCACTCACCTTTTTCTGCCCAGTATTTCCCTCTGGAGACAGTTCTCTTTTGGGCCGTCAGTTGCTTTGCCTGTCCCTCTGAAAGGACAATGACAAACACTCCAAAGGCTCTCACCCACTGGTCTGGAGCTATTAGATAAAGGTATGAAGTTACCCAGTGTTCCATTATTTCTCCACTGGAAGGGTTATTCAGGTATTGGAACTGAGTCACCACCACTGGAGGTGGCACTCAGAGCTGCTCGGTCACAGGCTGCACTCGATGCTCTGGGAGGTCTTTTCCAACCTCAACAATTCTCTGATTCCTCAGGTTGTTTGGAAATGCATTGCCAAGTTCCTCTGGGACTGAGGTGCGGCTGTTTTCACTTGTCCCTCCCTGCTCAAGCCCCTGTGCACTAAACCCTGGCCCTTTAGGAATATCACACAGCTCCACCAGCCCCTCAGAAAAAGCAAGAGCCTCTGCCTCGGGATCCCCAGGGCTTCATCTCCCCCTCAGACACGCCACCACCCCCTGTGCTCTCCTCACAGATCCTCAAGTGGCCGGAACTGCGGGTGAACGGGGAGCAGCCTCCTGAAATCCTGGTGAACAACGTGGTAGCAGACCCTGCCTTCACCTACCTTGTTGTGCTGACCAGTGTGAACATTACAGCAATCTGGAAGAAATCCTAGTCCCCTGTGCCACAGCTCCACCCCCGTGCTTTGACATAGTGCAGTATTAGTGACTGTTACCCATGTGCCCATGAACGTTTTCTAGACCAGCTTTATGTGCAAGATGGAGAAAAAAAAAAAAAAAACAAGGTAAGAGTTTGTTAACTCATCAGTTCATTGTAAACATCTGGTTTCTTTTACTGTAAGTTTTCACAATTTGTGCATTTGTTTTATAGAAATGACACTTAATAAAACAAAGCACCAGTTCAACTGGCAGTGCCTGGACTTTTTGGCAGGAAAAGCAGAGAGTTCATCTCCAGCTGTCACTGAGCAGCTTCTCATGCTGGAATCGTACCCACAACAACCTCCCCAACAGCCCAGAACAAATATTTGCCCTAGGAATCCAATCAGAAAACTAAAAATCACTTTAATGTCTTGTCCATCAAATACAACACAGCATTCATCCTCTTGGCAAAGTGCCTGTTATGACAAAAAAAATAAAACAAACTCAAAATATTGCTGCTGCTATCAAAAATTAAACAGAAGTGGGACAAGGGGGATAATATTTGCCATGAATGGAGGTTTAAATATTTCATCCAATAACAGACACGTCATTCTGCCTCAGAAGTAACAGTCTGCTCCAAAGGGGGTATTTTACTCAATTCCTTCTTGTTTGTCCTTAATAGCAACCTGTAAAGCAAAAGCAAAAATACACCTGATCAGACAAGAGTTGTTACTGAGTTGGAGGTGGATGTTTAATCATTCCTGACTCTTCTGTGAATCAAAACAACCCACAGTGAAAATCTCTACAGCAACCAGAAAAATAATACTGAAATTAAAATGAAAATTTCTTTACGAATTGGTGCCCTGGTGCCTTTTGCCAGCACATCAGAGCTACTGTCTCAATCACAGTCTCCTGATTTTTGTCTGAGTAATATTCTGGGCAGATTAAATCTCAGAATTCAGGGGCTAAGTAAATGGAGTAGAAGTCGTGAAGTGAAAAGATGAGCCCAGAGTTTTGTCAGGAGAAATTAAAAAAAAAAAAAAAAGGGCTTGAGAGCAGCCAGGCTTTGCCATGCTTTAACAGCATCTGTACAACACAAGGAGGGTGGCTTGAATTAATTCCTAAACCTAAAACCCAGCAGTTGTGAGACACACAACCCCCTCCCTTTGATTAATTACAACAAGGAAATACTTTTAAGGAAAAAATAACCTCACCCTGAACCTCTCTTCCAGGAGGGAGAGTTCACTGATCAGGTCCGTGATGGCATTGGTGAAAGCTTCCTGGGGGCTGTAATCTGGGGTGGTTTGGACACGGATGATAATTTTATGTTCCAGAGGGTGTGGGACCTTATACCCTGCAAACAACACCTGCGGGTCTTTGAGCAACTGCCTGGAACGGGAATAAAAAAAACCCAAAATTGTGAAATGAAGGGTGGAAAAGTCCCAAAGCTCCCCCGAAATTTCCTCCCCCTGGAACTTACGACTTGATGATGTTCCCCAGCGTGTGGTCCTCCTTGTTGATGGTGAACAAGCAGGCGTTGGGCACCTTGGTGTCCTTGTTGATGGTGATCCTGGGGGATTGTGGGGTACAGGGATGTCAGCGATCCGTGAGGGACATGAACAGCGGGGGACGGGAAAAAGCCCGAGCTCCCTCCCACCAGCTCCCCGCGCTCTGATTAGGGTTTAATTAAATTAGGATTTAATTAGAGTTTAACTAGTCGCCCCCACCCCGGGTATCCCCTCACTTTTTCTCGCCCTCGAAGAGCAGGAAGGACTCGAAGGCCGGAGGCGCATTCATCCCGCCGTTGCTATGGCGGCCTCCACTCCACTTCCGCTACGTCACTTCCGCCCTCTCGGGGCGTCTCGCTGCCCCACAGCGCCCCCAGGCGGGCGGGAGGACCCGCTGCGGGCAAGGACACCGGCGACAGCGGGGCCAGGGGACGGGCAGCAGGGACAGGGCTGGCGCCCGCATCGATGCGGCCATCGGCGGTGGCAGGAGGACAGCATACACAGTGACACCATCAGCAGTGTCAGCATCCCACTGGAGACGGCACCGCGGTGACCAGCTGGCACCAGCAGGGGCATTGGTGACAGCACCAGTGCCACCAGCAGGGCCATGAGCAGAGATTCCAGGGATGCCAGCACTGCCAACACTAGGCCACCAGCAGAGCTACCAGTGATAGCACCAGTGCTGCCACCAATTGAACCACCAGCAGCAGCAGGGCTGTCAGAAATGCCACCAGCAGGGACATCAAGCAATGGCAGCAGTGCCACCGTCAGCAGCACCAGCAAGAGAACCCCCACCAGTGCTTTCATCAGGGCCACCAGCAGAGCCACCCAAGATGCCGGCAGCACCTGTGATGCCACCAGCAAGACCCTAAGAGATGTCACCAATGTAGCTGTCCCCAGCAGCAGCACCAGTGGCACCAGCGGAGCTCTGGGCAGCCCCCACCATTGCCTACAGACAGACGGACAGGGCTGCAGGGTACAAAGTGCCTTTATTGCCACGGCCGCGGTGCCTGAGGCGGGAG
This sequence comes from Sialia sialis, assembly GCA_009812075.1. NCBI lineage: Eukaryota > Metazoa > Chordata > Aves > Passeriformes > Turdidae > Sialia > Sialia sialis. The sequence continues at coordinate 56,815 of VRYO01000577.1, read as the reverse complement.
GAGCCCGCTCTCTCACGTCTGCAGCTGCAGCAGGGCCGGGGCCGGTGGCTCCGGGGGCTCCGCCCGGCGGTGACAACTCTCCAGGTCCCCGAGCACCGCGAAGAGCCGGCTCAGCCCCTCGGGCAGGGGAGCGTCTGCGGGACAGGAGAGGGACATTGAGACCCCACAGCTCCCCTGGGATCACCCCCAAACCACCACAGCCCCTGGGATCATCTCCCAACCAGAACATCCCCACCCCAAACCTACCTTCACCCCGGGGGCCGTTCTGGGCGTCCTCTGGCTCCAGCAGCTCCCAGTACTTTTCCCTGGGGAGAGGGGAGGAGAGGGCCAGGCCCTTGGCAGAGGAGAAGGGGCTGCAGGGGAGATGCGGGGGGTCCCGGCGCCAGGGACTCACCTGAGGCTCCCCCGGAGGCCCTGGAGGTGATGGAAGAGGCGCTGAGCCTCCACCGTGGGGTCCAGGGGGTCACTCCAGTCCTGCAGGGTGACGCCGTGCCGGGTGCGGTCACATCCCAACCCTGCGGGACAGCGGCGTCACCAGGCGGGGAGACCCCCGGCACCCCCGCGGGGCTCCGGGGCCACCTCCCGCACCTGTCCTGTCGCGCTGGTGGCAGCAGCTCCACTTGTCGCCGCGGAACACGCCGGGATGGTAGGAGCGCAGCACGCGGGGGTTGTTGCCGCACACCTTGCGCAGCGCTGACAGCCACTGGTTCAGCTCGTTGACACACTGCGGGGTTGGGGACAGTGAGAGGGACCCCGGGCTGTGCGGTCACCGCGCGGGTGTCGCCGCTGTCCCCGCCGCACCTTGCACTGCAGGTAGGCTGTCTCCTGCTGCCCGCCCGGCGCCGTGTACACCACCTGCATGACGTGCGAGCTGCCGAAGCTCTTCTCCTCCACCTTCTCGGCCGCCAGGATGTCGCCCAGGGCGATGGCACCGAGACGCTGACGGAGGGGACACACACACAGAGGGGGTCAGTGCCACCCCGCTGCGGCCCCCTCGCCCCTCCAGCACGCCCCTACCTCTGCGCTGGGGCTCTTGCCGAAGCCGAGCGCCTCCCCGGTGAGGCAGAAATGCAGCTTCTTGCCGGCGGCGGCAGCGAGCAGCGGCCCCTTGCCTCGGGTCTTGTGCACAAGGAGCAGCCCCTCCTTCACCACGGCCGGGGGGGGCCCCAGCGGCCGCCCCTCACCTTCCTCCTCGCCCTTGTCCTCCTCCGTGCCCACCAGGCGGGTGATGAAGTCCCTCATGCGGGCCGTGCCCTGCTGCAGGGCGGGCAGCAGCGGTGACAGCCACGTCTCCTTGGCGCGCCCCGCCGGCTCCATGTTCCCCACCAGCTGGATGGCCTGGGGACCCCCGGGAGGCAGCGTCAGCCCCGGGAGACACGGCGGTCCCCAGCAAGGAGCGGCCCGCAGGCCCGGGCCCGTGTCCCCTGTCGCACCTTGGCCAGCAGCAGCAGCGTGCGGCTGGTCCGCGCGTCCGCGTGCGTGTCCCGCAGCTGGAACAGCTTGGGCGTCATCACGGCCGGCGAGAAGAAGCGCAGGCACAGGAAGCTGGTGACAGCCACAAATTTGGCGTGCTGTGACCACCGAGGGGGTGGGGAACACTCGTGAGGGTCTCTCCCGACATGGGACAGTCCCACAAACAGCGATGCACCCGTGTCCCGGGCGCTGCTTGGGCTCCCCGCTGCCCATTGAACCGCAGCTGGGGACCACACCCCGAGAGCCGTGTCCCCTGGGGATGTCCCTGTTGGAGCCCGTGCCATCCCCCACCAGCCCGACCTGGTGCTGCGGGAAGCGCTCCCCGACGCGCTGGAAGAGCTGGCGGAAGGCGGCGCGGATCAGGGGGGGACACGCCGGGGCCGACCTGACGATGGCATCCAGGAGCTCGCCCAGGTAGGACTGGAGGTGCTGCCGACCCTGCTCGATCACCTCGCCCTCCGTCTGCACCCGGTGCAGCCCCGAGCACCTGCGGGCAGCGTCGCTGTCACCCCCAGCGCGGGGGCCACCCCTGCCCTGCCTCCCCACGAGTCCCTTACCCGACGTCTTTGATCTCCACCTTGCCGGGGTCCAGCTCCACGTATTTCTTCTCCTCGAACACGCGGGTGATGGTGGGTCCCAGGACAAAGTGCAGGTATGGCATCCCTGTCACCTGCGAGGGACCACACAGGGGACAGTGATGGGCCACAGGTTTGACACGGGACACCCCCAGGGTCACACAATGGATATTCTCCAGCCTCCCAGCCCTGGGGGAACACACCAGCCCTCCCAGTTCCCTGAGGACCTGAGAAGAGCAAGGTTTTGGTGTGGCACCTTGAGGAAGGATTCCATCGACTTAGAGGCCAGGGAGTTGCTCCGGAACAGAGTGTTGGGCTCACCTGCGAAACAGGAGAGGGTCCATGGCCTGGGGGATGGCCACAGGGCATCCCTGGGCAGCTGCAACCATGGGGGTCATTCCCAGAGGCTGTGCTCTGCCTCCCTGGCCATTTCCATGGGGGTTGTGGGCATTTCCTAACCTCAAACCATCTGCTCCTTCATCAACCTCAGCCCATGAATTTGCTGGGATGAACCCAACATCCTGCAGTGCTATGCCCGAGCCTCAACCATCACTCCCAAAAAATCCCCACAAAAGTCCAGGAGGTTCTAAAGCTCCAGGAGGTGACAAAGAAGCCTCCAGCTCTGCTCCCCACTCCATCCTTACAGGGTTTGGCCAGCTCCAGCTCGAAGAGCAGGTCCAGGAACTCCTTGACCAGCCCTTGGCCCAGGAAAAGCTTGACCAAGCTGATGGCGACCTCCTGCCGGCACTCAGCCGTGGTGGCTTCATCCAGGAGGGTGACCAGGTGCACTTGGCCGTCCTGGAGGGAAGAGGCACCACAATGTGGCAGCCAGGCAGACACCACGGCACAGAGCTGGGAAATGGGGGTGCTCCAGCAGGGCTGGGCACAGACCCCTCACCTGGCACCCCGACTTCACCTCCTGGCACAGGAGCTGCACCAGGGGCTGGTAGCAGTGGGAGGGCAGCACCGTCTCATCCCGGAGCTTCACCTGCAGCTGCAGCGAGCCCAGACTGCCCCGGCGCCTGCAGGAGCACGGGGTGGGTGGGTGGATGATGGATGGACAGATGAGGGATGGATGAGGGATGGATGGATGCTTCACCAAGCAGGAGGTGGCCCAACACCCCAGGCTACCCCTCCAAAATGCTGATGCATCCCATGAAACCAGCCCCCCTCCCTCCCTAACACCCCTGAGGGCACTGGGACCATCCCCAGCACACCCCATGCCAAAACTCACTCGTGCTCTGTCGGTTTGGACTTGTCTGGCCACAGCCTGAACCACCCCTCCTCCTGCCCGGCCGCTTCCAGCCCCTGGATGCTGAACACCACCTGGGAGGGGAAGGCAGGAAAGGGCTGAGTGAGCAGCTGGGCAGGATCCTGGCAGCACTGAAAGGGTTTGGGGCTCACCTTGCCCAGGAAGTCATTCCTGCCGACGAGGTCCCAGTCCCACACCTCCACACAGAGCTTCTCCCCAGCGGGCTCGGCCAGCTCAAACTCGAAGGTCTCATTCCAGCGCGGGTAACAGGATTTCTTGACCACCTGCAAAGGCAACAGCTCTGTCCCCTCTTGCTGGGTGGGTCCGTCCCTCAGGGACACCAAGCTGGACATGCTGGGGGACAGGGATGGCTCCAGGTTTCCCTTGGCAGGCTGGAGATGGCTGAGCTGCACTCACAGTGCTCTCCTGTGTCTTCCCATTGTAGCGCAGGCGGACAAAGGGGTCGGAGGCACCATTCCGGTCCTTCCTGGCCAAATCCCTGCCAACAAGAGGAGGAATTTAGCAGCAATCTTCCAAAACACCTACAGGCACCCATGGCACCCGCTCCTCTCTCAGGCAATCTCAAGATACACATCCCAAAGACCTGCAGATGAGGTGGACCCTGCCCCAGCACCCCCAGCACCTGCTGGGTGATGAGGAGGATGCTCTGCAGCCAAAGGACTGGATACACTAGGGAAACTGAGTCAAGGGGCAGCTCAGACTCACCTCCCATGTCCCAGCTGCCCACCCAGCCCTGCCAGCCTTGTGTCCCCTCTCACCTGGCCTCCAGCACGGAGCAGCGCAGCCGCCGGCTGCCCTGGCTGCCCAGCACCTGCACCCGCAGGTGGATCTCCCCCTGCACCTCCTCATCAGGGTCCACCTCACTGAGGCTCATCCAGCCGCTGTATCCTGTGGGAGAAGGGGGGATCCCCATGAAGGAGTCACTGGGGAACTCCTCAGCACCAGCCTGTCCGGAGGGTGGGAGATGGGGCCCTCCTGGGACCCTCAGGCACTCTGCCCTACCCTTGGGGTGCTCTGCCAGCATGTCCCGGGTGATGCAGACCTTCCCAATGATGTCATCACGGCTGGAAAACAGAAGTGGGGAGCAGGACACGGCATGGGATTGATGCCCAGGTAAGACAGACCCCACTTTGGGAGATCCTGGACACGGTGTGTCTGTCCCCATGGAGCACATCAGCCACCCTCTGCTGCCAGCTGGACAATACCCTTGGGAGATAACTTCACCCATCCGTGTCCCAAAGCCCAGGGCAGCGTGGCCAGGTGTGATTCTCAATATCAACACCAGGGCTGAGCATGCAGGGAGCGGGCCCAGCACACCTGAGCGCATCCTCGTCCATGACGTAGATGGAGATGCTGTGGAATCCCGGCTGGAGCTGCAGCTCGTATTCCTCCCCCCAGAACGGTGACAGCGTCTTCCACACCGTGGCAGTCCTGTGGGGCAGGTGGCACTGGTGACAGGGCTCCCTCTCTGGGGTTCTCCCCAGCCCTGGGACATTCCCAGCTTTTGGGGACACATGGCTGAGGGCAGCACCAGAGTTTGGAACCCTCAGCTGGGGCAGGGATGAGTCTCTGTCCCTGTCCTTGCCCTGTCTTGTGGCTCTGGGCTGGCAGACAGGGGTGGGGTGTGAGGGAAGGGGGCCATGAGCTGTTGGACACTTCTGTGTCTGCAGGAGCATCTCAGCCCAAAGTAGGGAAAAATAATGAATGATAAATAATTATCTTAACAATAATCATAACAATGATGTGCCTGCAGCAGATGGACACACCTGCCAGGAGCAGGACTTGGGGCTCCAGCAGTTTTAGGGACCAGCCAGGGACCTGGGCCACTCACCTGATGATGGCCTCATCGTCGATCTTCACGATGCAGTACGGATCACTGCTCCCCGTGCTAGAAGGACAAGGGACAGCTCTGTCAGTGCCACCAGCCCCAGCCTGGCCACCACCCAACCAACCCACAGGACTCTCTTGGCCATGTGTGACCAAAGCCCTCAGCCCTGACTGCCCCCACAGAAGTGAGATCTTGCAGAGACAAAGCCCTGAGGGTGAGGTTGGGGTACAGAGGCTGCCCAAGGGGGGGACTTGGCCCCAGCTGCCAGCACAGGGCGACCCCAGTGTGGCTTCCAGACCGGAGACACTCCTCCCTGACTGTGTCCGGCTGCTGGGTCCTGCTGGCTGCCCGAAGTGGCTTTTCCTCTCCACACAGGAAGACAAGGAGCAAACAAACCCCACCCTTTCCCCAAAACAGCTTCAGGCACCTGCAGCCCAATTTCACACTGGGAGCAAGGTCACAGCAGCCTCCTCCAGCCCCAGAGTGTCCCCAGACCCCCACAGGGATGGGGACACCCCTAGGGACACCCCCAGGGATGCAGAGGGTGTGAAGCGCAGCCACCACCGTGCTTTGACCACGCTTCCTCCCTGGGGACAACCTGAGCCACCCTTGCCAAAAAATAATCACGGTTTTACAGCTTATTGCCCTGGTTCATCAGAAACAGTGTCAGGGGTGAGGACTCCAGCCAGGGACAAAGCAGCCAGGAGCTGGGGGCTGGCCCAGGTCATGGAAAGGTTGTGGCTCCCATCCCACAGCAGCTCAGAGCACGGATAACTCATTAACACCAATCCCAGTGGCACTGTCAGCCAGCCACGAGCATCCTGCACAAAGGGAGGGTGCAGAGGTGGCAGCCTGGGGACCCCAGGCATGGAGTGATTCCCCCATCCCAAATCCAGGGAGCCTGAGAGGCAGCTGCTGCGGGGTGTTGAAAGGGTTTTGGGGACAACTGAAAGAGTTTGGGGGAAATCCAAAAGGTTTTTTGAAGGAGGTGGAGAGGACTGAAATGGTTTTGAGGAGGATTGAAAGGGTCCTTGGGAGGAATCAGAGGGTGGTTTGGGGGAATCAAAAGGGGTTGGAAGAGGCCAAAAGGGTTTTGATGAGGACTAAAAGGGAATTTGGGGAAAAGGGGTTGGAGGGGAGTGAAGGGGTTTTAAAGGGGACTAAAAGGGAATTTGGGGGAATCAAAAGGGTTTGGAGGGGAATGAAAGGGTTTTTATGAGGACTAAAAGGGAATTTGGGGAAATCAAAAGGGGTTGGAGTGGACAGAAAGGGTTTGGGGGGCTCCCTGCCCTGCAGGGATTTCTCTGGGCGGTGCATCCCGGGTACCAGAGTGACATCCAATGGCACCACGGTGACATCCAATGGCACCACGGTGACATCCCTCCTCCCAGGCACCTCCACCCGCCCGGCCCGCGGGCTGTGAGTGCAGCAGGTTGCCAAGAGCCGCTCCCCGGCTCCGGCTCCCGTCGCACGCCAGCCGCGCTCCGCAGAGGATTTTTCGGGAGAGCCGCGGGTGCAGTGCCATTAAGCGGAGCCCATCGCTGACATTTCCTGCCTTGTGCAAACCATCGGGGATGCCGGGAGCGGGCAGGCGGAAAGGGAGCAGCTGCCAGCTCCAGCTGCGCCCGGCAACGCGGGGACAGCCGCGGCCACCGCGACAAACCCTTGTCCCCAGCGTGGGGACAGCAGCACAGCCACGGCTCCTGCAGCGCCGGGATTTGAGCAGGGATGGGCGGAATCCGCGCTCGGCGGCTGCGGGAGGTGCCCGAGCTGCCAGGAGAGGCGCAGCCTTGGGATGAGATGAGGAGAAATCGCTGCTCCAAAGGCGGGGTGGTGACAGCGCCCGCGCAGCATCCCTGTCCCGGGATGTCGCAGAGGGATTTGGGCTCGGGGGGTGCGGGGCTGGCTCGGGGTGCAGGGAAGGAGCTGGAAAGGGGAAGAGCTTTGGAAAGAGGAAATGAGAAATGAGCCCAGGCAGGACTGCGGGAAGGAACCCGCAGCCACCCCTCCGGCAGCCAAGGAGCCAGGAGGATGGAATTAAAAATTAACTGGTGTGGGCAGCAGTGCTGCTCTGCCCTAGGGGGTGGTGAGAAGAAATAAATGCAAAATTTAAATTAAAAAAACAGAAGTGAAAAGGAAAGGAAAAAATAGAGTGGTAAATGAAAGAAAAATAGAATTGAGAAATAAAAGGAAAATAGAAGAAAAATTGATTAAAAATGTAACTTAAAAAAAGAAAAAATAAAAGAAAAATGTAATTTAAAAAAAGAAAAAAAATGAAAGAAAAATGGAATAAAAATATAAAATGAAATTAAAAAATAAATTAAAGAAAAACAAATGAATAAAATAAACCATGGAATAATAAATGAAGAAAAAAAGAGAAAAGGGCAAAAATTAAAGCTAAAATGGTTTTAAAAATAAATAATGAAACACAAAGTTAATACAACACACTGAAGTAAAAAAATAGAATAGATTAGAATAAATTAAAGATTAAAAATTATTGGCGTTATTTATTATCCTAACACTAAAATAATCCAATAAAATAAATAAATAATAAACTAGAAATCCAAATAAAAGGAATTGAATGTCACATTTAAAAAAATCAATACCCTCGGGGATTTGGGGGTGCTCCATCACCCTTGGCTGTTCCAGCAGGGTCTGAGCTGCCCGTGCAGCGGGGACACCCCGCAGGGAACACCCGGAGGGACACCAGCCATCCCAAGCCCGTGCCAGGGCCGGGAACCGGATCCCCGGAGCGCTGGGCAGGGAGGGGGCCGGGGCCACACACGGCCAAGGTCGCGCTCGGGTTTCCCTCCCCGCTGTCCCAGCGCAGCGCCACGTCCCAAAGGCAGCGCTCCGGAAAGCTCCGCTCCAGGCGCTGGGGCACAGCGGCTTTCCGGCTCTCCCAAAATCCCGCCCGTGCTGGGTCAAGCTCCGGCGGGGAGTTGTGCCAAGGGATTTAAAAATCAGGCCCTGACACACGGGATTTAAAAAAAGAAGAAAAAAAAAAAAAAAAACAGGGAAAAAAAAAAATAAGAGAAGTCATGTTTCTTTCCTTGTTTATCCTCTTTTTCCATGACGGCTGCAGGGATTTTTGCTGGTTTTCCGGCTGCCGGGCGCTCCTCAGCGTTTCCCGCTGCCTTGGTGGCGGATGGGGGCACCGCGCTGCTGTCCCCACATCCCGCCCCACAAAGATCGGAGCCATCAGGAGAGCACCGGGATTTTCTGGGAGGGAAATCCCGACGCAAGGGCTGCCCCCCGGACTCAGCCAGGTGGGATGGAGCCGGGGCTGGGGACACAGCGCTGGGGCAGCCCCTGCTCCTTTGGGGCGGATGTGCCGGGTCCTGCTGCGCCTCCGGGGGTCCCTGCCAGGGTCCCCCTGTGGTGGGGACAGCCCTGCCCCGTGGCAGCACTGGCGGGATCCCCCAAAGTGGCAGCACTGCTTGGGGTACCCAAAACACTGCTGGGGGCACCCCTCAGCAGCTGAACCCCATCCCGGGGGTGTCCCCAAATGGGAGGTGGCGGGAGGAAATCTCAGCTCTCCTGAGGGAGCCCCCAAAGCGCAAGAACTGCTGGGGGCACTCAGAAATGTCCTGAAGGGATCCCCCAGAGCAGGGGGGAACCCCCAAAGCAGGGCAGCAGCAAAGCCATCCTGGAGGAACCCCCAGAGCAAGGGGGGGATTCCAAAGCCACCCTAAGGGAAAGCACCGAAATAGAAGAACTGCTGGGGGGGTACCCCTAATCTACCCTAAAAGGAACCCCCAAAGTAAACACACTGCTGTGGGAGGACGACCCTAAAGCCACCCTGGGGCGACTCCCTCAATGCAGGGCGACTCCAAAGCCACCCTGGAGGGAACGCCCCAAGGGGTGATATCCCAAAAGGGGACCCTAAAACCACCTGGAGTGAGCCCCTAAATCACATGCACAGCTGGGGCCCCCCAAAACCATTCTGGGCAAGCCCGCAAAGCAGGGAGGAGGCTCTAAGGCCACCTGAGGGTGTTGTCCCCATCAGGGACCTGTTGGGGAGACACCCCGCAGCACCCCTGGGAAAGCAGCGATTCCCTCCGGGATGCCCCCGCCCCGAACCTCTCCCGGCCCCCGTGGGGGCACTCACATGTCCTTGGCGGGCAGGTTCCTGCCCTCCACGATGCGGATGGAGAGGGCGCTGCGCCGGGCCATGGCGGGCGGGCAGCGGAGCCGAGCGGAGCCAAACGGCGCCGAGCGCGGCCTCGAACCCGCGGCCCCGAGCACAGCGCCCATGTGCGGGCCGGCGCCGGCGGCCGCCAATCAGCGCGGGGGGGCGGGGATAGGGGCGTGACCTGGCGCCCCTTCCCTTCTCCCATTGGCTGATCTTATCGGCAGTCGGCCAGGGGGTGTGGCCTGTGCGGGGCCCCCGCGCTGCCGGGGTCCCGCGGGGTCCCCCCGCTCTGTCCCCTCTGTCCCCTCTGTCCCCTCGGTCCCCCTTAGCCCCCTGCACCGCCCGCGCCTCCAGGGCGAAGCAGCCCCAGCCTGCCCAGCCCGGTACCCGCGTGGATTGGACCAAACCCGCCCCGAACCCCTCCGCGTCCCCCGCCGAACCTGGGGGCTGCAGCATCGGCCGCGCTGCTCTGCACCCCGAAACTCCACCTGTTTATTGATTTTGAATCTATTTTTGTTTTGGTTTTGAAGTACTGCACCTCCCGGCTGCAGCACACCCAAGGACAGGTGGCACCTCGGGGTGTTCGCGGTGCCCTGAACACCAGCGGAGGAGGGGAACAGGGAACCCCCCCACCATGGCGAGACCCACCTGGGCTCGAGGGCTCGGCAGCTACCCAAGCTGGGGCTCAGGGCTGTGCTGGCCATGGCATTTTCGCCGCGGGAACACTGTGGGGACCCTGCAGGGACACGCTGGGAACACACTGCTCTGTTCCTGCAGCGCTGCCCCTCTGCCTCCCCCGCACAGGGGGACAGCAAGGGGACAAGGCGCAGTCCCTGCCACCATCCCGCCAGCTCCCCGTGGGCCAGCTCCAGCCCCACAGGCGATTTGGGACACACGTCCCACTCCAGCCGCGCACACGCGTGGCAGGCGACAACCCCCGAGTCCTCGAAGCCCTTTGCAGCTGAAGCAGTTGTTTTATTTCGGGGCGCCGGGTCCGGGGCGGAGAGGACCCGCGTTTGCCGGATGGAACCATCCGTCCGCTGCTCCCACGCTGATCTCGGCAGGAGTTAATCGCTGGATTTGCTCGATTTCCCTTGGCCGGGCTCCACGGAGGCGGCTCCGGCAGCGGGGGGGCAGGTTGCTAACACCCCTCCCCTGTGGCACAAGGACATCCCGTAAGGACGCTGTGACCGGCCTGGGGCGTCAGTGTGATGCTGCCCTTGGCGTGGAGCCTGCAGGGGAAAAACGGGGCTTTATTAATATTTGTATATGATGTATGTAGGTACACACACCTGCCCTGACTCCACCCACAGCCGGGTTGTCTCCAGCACCAGCGGGGTCTCGTTCTGCCCGGGCTGCAGGATCAGGGCACCCATAGCCTTGAGATCAGCAGCAGAGACCCACGCCCCGCTGTAGGATCAGGAATGAGGGATCTGGTCCCTTCCAGCCACTGGTGCAGGATAAGCTTCGCCTCTTTCCCTCCCACCCCACTCCTCACCAGTGTAGGATCAGCCCGCAAATCCCCCAGGGCAGGCTCAGGGACCAACATCCCAGTGCAGGATCAGTCCCCCCATCCCCCAGATCCGGCTCAGGAACACACCCGGGTGCAGGATCAGACACCCCAGGGTGCCGGTCCCCCTTTGGGGTCTCATGGCTCTCAGAGGAGCCCAACCTGGACCTGAGATGGATTGGGTCATCTCGGGGTGTGGCTTGTTCAGGGAGAGAGCATTGTTGGATGAAAAGGGTTGGAGAAACACCCACCGCACAGGGCATTTCAGTGCTCCTCACCCCAGCATCAGGCCTGGGGGGCTCAGGCTCCCCTTGCTGCCCTCCACCCCGGGGACTTTTCCCCATCCGAGGTGGGCACAGGTGGCAGCGATGCCCCAGCTGGATGTGACAACGTCTCCCACCCACCCAGAGCATCCCCGGCCACCCCTGCCCCATGCAATCCCCCACCCAGCCATGGGGCTCAGAGTAGGGGTACAGGGGCTTCCCAGGAGGCGCCCAGGAGTCACAAACAGGAGACACAGGCCGGGCACAAAGCACGCGAAAAAGCCTTTAATGTCCCGCTCCACCGCCCCTGTCCCCACGGGTGGCGGCTCCGGCCGTGTCCCCACGGGTGGCGGCTCATGCCACGCACAGGGACGGAGCGGTGCGGGTCACTCGGACCCCGCACGGGGAAGGGGAGGCGGTGCCGGGGGGCTCAGAGCCGGGCGGCCGGCTGGTCATAGACGTGGTGGGTGTTGTACCGCCGCACCGTCACCGACTCCGGCTTGCTGAAGGTGCTGCTGCCGCTGCAGGAGTCCGAGCTGGGGAGGGAAGGCGCGGTGAGGGATGAGGGTGGGGACCAAGCGGTGACAGCCTCACCCTCTGACAGCGGTCTCGCGTGCTCAGCACCTTGGGTGGGGACTTGGAGGTGACACTCACCTCCAGAAAACGAGCATGGCCACCAGTCCAGCCAGGAGGATGGCGAGGAGGATGGAGAGGATGGTGGTGATGGCGATCATGCTGGCGCTGTGCCCGCTGCCCGCCGTGGCGATTGCGTTGGGTGACTTGGCTGGGGAGAGAGCAGGAGGAGAGGGAGCGGGATGCAGGATGCAGGGATGCAGGATGCACAGCCCGCAGGGGTCAGGGGGTCCGGATGGGTGACAGTGCGTTCGTGTGTGCCAGCACGAGGTGCCATCACACAGTGCCACCGCACACGAGTCAGACCCGCGGCAGAGCCCTACCTCAGTTTTCCCGGCTGCTCACAGGACCCTCACCCCAAACCACTGTTGCTCAGCATTCAGCCCCCAGGGACCACCCCGCACTCCCAAGGCCACCCCAAATCCCCCATCGGGTAAGGGGCAGGACGAGCAGCGGTACCTTTCTTCAGCGTGATTGCCTCCGACCAGGCTGTCTCAGCCACGGGCACAGAGCCCTCCAGGGCGAGGAACTTCACCCTGAGATGGGAGGGGAGGTTGTTGGCCACGGTGCCGTGGGCCGGGGGCTGCCGGCAGCCCTTGGGGAGCCATCCCCAGGAGCAGGCTCACCGGTAGGGCCCGGGGCCGGGCAGGGGCCCGTTGCAGGTGGGTCTCTTCTCATCGTCGGCGCAGCTCGTCTCGCTGCCGACGCGCAGCACCGTGATGTCCCCGGCGGGTTTGGGACAGGGGTAGTTGACCACGGTGGCGTTGAGGGTCATGTAGGCATGGACGGGGTCAGGGAAGCTCTGGAAAGCGGTCTCGGGAGTCCCCGGCCTCGCGGTGTTGTTGAAGGTGGATATGGCTGCAGGGAGGGGATGGGGGTGAGGAGGGACTTGGTGGCGGGTACAGGGACCCCTGCACGCCCCCTGCCCTGGGCTGCTCCCACCTACCCGTGTCCAGGGCCACCACCAGCCAGATGTCGGCGTTGCCGTAGTCTTTGAAGACGCAGTGGGGCTGGTCCAGCACGAAGGTGGACGCGGTGGTCCGCCCCCCCAGCACGGGCTCCTTGGTCAGGGCCGGCGCGGGCCCCACCCGGGCTGCGGTGAGAAGCCAAGGGGGATGGAGGATGTGAATCCCCCGCTGCAGCCCCGGAACGGGGGCTCTGAGGGGCGGGCGGGGTGCCGGGGCTCGGGGTGGGGACAGGGACAGGGACAGGAGGCAGCCGAGCCCTGGGATCTCGGCAGTGGCCTCCGTTCCCCTCCCACCCCCAGTCTGGGCTCAGATAGCTGTTCATTAAAAGGGGAAGCAAAGACGCTCCAGGCTCCCAGCTGGAGGGAACACACGTGCAGGACTCCCAGAGGACCAGGGTGGGTGACACCAGGGACACTTGGGGTGGCACCCAGAATGAGGGGGACACCAGCTGCCCTCTGCCTCCAGATTCAGGGGAATCCTGGTGGACTCCAGTTGGGGACCTCCAGAGAAACCCACACTGTGCCGGTCAACCAGTACGAGTGACACCAGAGACTAGAGGTGACAGCCGGAATAGGATCCAGAATAGGGGGGCGTCAGCTGCCCCACACCCGCAGGCTCAGCGGGGTCCTGGTGCCCGTACACAGAGGATCCCTGCAGTGCCAAGGGGAATCCCGAGCCATCCCGCTGGACTCACCGATGCCGTGGGCGGCGGGCAGCAGCAGGAGGAGCAGCGGGAGCATGGTGCGGGCTCCTGGGTGCCGAGGGCGGGAGTGCGGGTTCCGGGGCTCCGCGTCCCCGTGGGACCCGCCTGTGGCCACCAACCGCCCACATTCCTGCAGCGGCCGCAGCCCCGTGGCAAACAGGTTGGGCTCGTTTCCCCGGCAGCGTTTGTTATGTTTGAGCGCCCGCCGGCGAGGCGTGCTGAGAACCGCTGCGTTTGTGGTGCGGGTGGGTGACAGCTCCACCCGGGCAGTGGACAGGAGGGGACATCCTGCATCCCCCAGACCCCACCAGTGGCAGTAAGTGCCCCCCATACCGACACCAAGTGCCACCAAGCGCCACCAAGCCAGGGTCTGACATGGTTTTTTTGAGGTCTCCCATCCTCACAGTCCCACCCTGCATGGCTAAAGACCAGGAGGAGAGAGTCACAGAGGTAAAATCAGATTTTAATTGACAGGACAGTTCATGTCTAGTGCGGAAGGTGTCCCTGCCCGTGGCAGGGGGGTTGAATCGAGGTGGTCTTCATGGTCCCTTCCAACCCAAACTGTTCCATGATTCTCTGACACGGAGCAGGGGGTTGGGGGGCAGAGCGGCACAGCCCAGGGGGGCTACACCTGCACCTGGGGGGCAGGGGCTGGGGCAGGGCCGGGGGGATGTGGTGGGTCCGGTAGGATCTGTGGATGAAGGCGTCGGTCCCCAAATCCGGGCGGCACAGGGAGCCCCACACCTTGGCACTGCAGGGACACAAGCAGAGGCATCAAGTGGGGTCTGTGGAGCTCTGCACCAGCCACCCCCAAGGGGCCTTTTCTCCTCCAGCAAACCCCCAGTTTAAGAATAAAAAGGCTTTTTCAATGTTAAAAAACCCTGCTGATGGGGTTGCCGAGTTGGGGTGTTCTCTTGAGGCCCCTGCGGACACCACCCCCCAGCAGCCCCCCGTACCCCAGGGCTCCGAGCACGGCGGTGGCCAGCACGGCCCCCAGGCTGGCCAGGATGGAGGCGGTGACCACCACGGCACTGCCACGGCGAGCGGGAGCAGGGTGGATGGTGCTCGGGCTGACGGCTGGAAGGAGGCAGGGTGAGGGATGGGGGGATCGGGAATCACTTCTCCCGCAGGTTTTGGGGTGATGGCACAGGGCTGGTGCTGGGCCACGTGCCAGCACCCCAACCAGGCAGGTGCAGGGGACCCGAGGGGGGGTGGCAGTGCCACAAATACCTGTGCGCAGGAGGATGGGCTCGGACCACCGCGTCTCCGCTTTGGGGCCGCGGCAGCCCATCAGCAGGAACTTCACCCTGCGGTGGGTGCGGGGCTGAGAGCGGGCCACGAACGAGCCCTGGGTGGCGAGTCACCCCAGCTGGGGCTTGGGGCTCCTGGCCTTACCTGTAGGGTCCCGGGGAGGGCAGGGGCCCATTGCAGGGGTCCTGTCTGCCCTGGTCCCGGCACGTCGTGTCACCCCCGACCCGCAGGACGGGCGGGCTCGGTGCCGAGCAGGAATACGCGGCCGCCGCCGTCTCCAGAGTCATGTAGGAGCGGGCAGTGGGCAGCTGCTTGTAGCGAGGCACATCAGCCCGGCACAGCGGGTTTCTGAAGGAGGCTGATGCTGCACGGCACAGATAGCGGTGAGCGACTGAGGTGAGGGTCCCCCATGTCCCCTGCCACAGGGGGGACGTGCTGGAGCAGCGAGCGCTCACCATTGGCAAAGGCCACCGCCAGCCAAACGGTGTCGGAGGCGTCGGCGTGGCCGTCGAAGACACAGCGGGGCCTCTCCAGCGCGAAAGTGCTGGCGGTGACCTTGCCCAGCAGGGCCGTGGAGGGTACGCGGGGCACGTAGGGCAGCCGGGCTGGGGGAGTGTGCAGTGAGCGAGGGGACCCCCTGTTCTGCACCGCTCAGCAAGCGCCTGACCCCAGCCCGCGGACACACAATGCTGGCACAGCGGGGTGTCACAATGTGCCGTGGGGTCTTCCATAAACACCTCCAGCCCCGTAAATCCCTCCCTGGCACAAACCCCTCGCAGCCCCTCCAGGCCCGGGTCCCACTCTGCCCTGTCCCCCAGGGAGTCACCCAGGCCGGCGGCTGCGCCCATCCCAGCCAGCGCCAGCAGCACCCACGGCAGCTCCATGGCGTCGTCCTGGTGGTGCTGGATGTTCTGAGCTGCTCGGCTCACCCCGTCCCACTGCCGAGGGGACAAACTGGCCCCAGTGCCCCCGCAGCAGGGACCGCCTGTCCTGGAGCCGGACCCTCCCAGCCCCGCATTCCTGCACCGGCTCTGCCGGCCCGGCCAGACCCCGCGGGCACAGGGGACAGCTGAGCATCCCGAGTCACCCCTTGGTCCCAAACCCGCTGGGAACCGTCCTGCAGGACCCCCGAGGCATCTGCGAGGAGTCAGGGCACAAGACAGTCATGTGAAAGGGGAAACTGAGGCAGAGGAGGCGCTGGGCGATGTTCCAGGATGGGTTGGCAGGACTCACAGTCTTTAATGGCGCTATGGGGACAGCCAGGCAAATCGTCCTGGACCCCCACTCACCCCACTAAGACCCAACTCCCTGCGGATGCCTTGTGCCCCACCAGGCCCCCGGAGCCAGGGGTGAGCCCGTGCCCTACTGGTTCGGGCGCAGCCAGCCCTGCCCCGCGGGCAGGGAAGCGCTGAGGAGCATCACACCCGAATTAAGCCGAATCCCAGCCTTCAGATGAACGGTCGCACCCAGCATCAGGAGCACGGAGGCATTTTCAGCTCTGGGGCCACCCCACGCTGACATTTCCCCATTTCTTTACCCCTTCCAAGCCCTTGGGATGGGGCAGGGATACGGAGCGAGAGTGCCCCGCTGCTCGGGAGCCTTTCACCGCCGCTCTCCCCGCGGAGGGCTTGGAGAGCTGCTTCTCCCGTGTTTGCCAAGGGGAGCGGCTGCCCACCCCTGCGTGGGAGGAGATTTTCCCCCCTTCACAAGGGGCCGGGACCGCGCCTTCAGATTAAGTGGAAATGGGACATTCAAAGATTACACCGTCCAGCTGCAGAGGGGAAAAACAGGCGCAGCTGCAGCCTCCGTCCCTCCTCCTTATCCCCCACACCTATCCAGCAACATTCGCCCCGGGGACCCCCCCAGTTCCCTCCCTGGTGCTCCCCGGCCGGCAAGGTGCCAGCAGCAAGGTGAGGGGCAGGGTGGGTGACGCAGGGGGTGACGCAGGGGCACAGTGAGTCACAGTTTCAGCTGCGGGTACCCAGCATAGCTGCAGGGTCAAGGCTGGGCTAATAATAACCACCCTGTGGCAGATGAGCCATCACCAAAGGGGCTGGGAGAGACACCCCCTCTCCTCTGCCTGGGGCTCCAGCTGGGGATGGGGGACACTAGATTTTTGGTTAGATGTGTGTGGGAGCACCGTAAGCATTTATCTGGGGCTTTCTCCCCTCCTGGCTCCATGGTTGTGCTTTCATCCCACCTTTCAAAGCATCTCCCTATAGCACAGTGCCCGACTACCTGCTCTGCTCCTTCCCACCCCTTGGATCCCCCTGCCATGAGGGCTAGGCCACTTTGGGCCCAGCACAGGGATTTTTAGATGTCTCCTGTCCAAAACCAGGGCAGTCAGGGATGAGCTGCTGAGCTTAGCTGGCTCACCACAGCCCAGTGCCCCTGCCCTGGACCAGCCCAGATGCAGGGAGGCTCCAGCTGATTCATACCCAGCAGCAGCTGCTGGAGATGCCTTAGGCAAGGCTCAGCAGGAAATTCTTGCTCTGTACAGGGCTGAGTGAACCCTGCTTCAATTTTTGCTTCAATTCAGTGCTTTGATTGCTGGGATAACATGATCCAGGGATACAAACCTGAGGTTTGAACTCAAGACCTCTCCCTTTTGCATGCAGGGTGGGAGAGAAGCAGCTAGAACCCATTTGTGTAGAGCTTAGCAACACAGACACGTCACTGCAGCTCCTAAGAGCTGCCATTTCTGCAGCATGCCCAGATTTCACTGGATGTTTGAGGGGCTTCCTCTTAGAGCCTGCAGGCACAAGATGGACACTGGGGAAAGCTCCACCCCTCAATGGCTCAGAAAAACCTTTAATTTTTATATTGGCATGATAGGAAGCAAAGTGCCCCTCAGCTGGGCCAAGAGGTGCTGGTGCCAGGAGGAGGCCAAGGTAGTGCTGCCACAAAGCCCAGCCCCATCCCTGATTTCCCAGGAAGGAGGTGAAATGGCAGATGGCACCAGGGATGGTCTGGATGGACTTAATGTGCAGCTGGATCTGGTGGCTACAGGGAGGGGAAGAGCCACAAACAGCTCAAGATATCAGTCCCCAGGTGACAAGAGACAGCTCTTCAAAAACATCAGCTCCCATGTGACAAGCAGCCTGGGGACAATGTACAGCAAGGCCACTGGGACTGGGGCAATATCCCACTTGAAGGTGCCAGCACCCAGAGCAGGAACAGGCTCCCAACCAGAGCAGGAACAGGCTCCCAACCAGAGCATCGCTGCTGGCACCTGGGCTGGCCACCACTGCTGCTGGGAGGAAGGTGACTGTCACCAGCTGGTGGCACCAGCATCCCTGCAGCAGCAGCACAAAGCACAGCAGCTCCTCCCTGCACAGGCTTCACTGAATTGCTGCCATTGCACCTGAGAGAAGGGGAGAGAGGGGACTCAGAGAGGTTCTGCCTCTCATGTTTGGGATGAGAGGAGTGGGGGCTGGCAGCTCACAGCCAAGAGCAGGGGGCTGCAACTTCCCACAGGGTGGACACTGGTACGTCACCTCTGCTGGCACCATGGCCACAGACCACAAACTCCAGTGGCCAAAGCATCGATAGGCTGGAACCACAATCCCTGGGACCAGTGGCCTGCCTCCACTGAGATGTGTCCCTCCAGCAGAGCCGAGCTTTCCCTCCTCCCTCCTGGCTGGATCGATGGTCTGTGGCTCCATGGAACAGGCTGGCTCCCCAAAGAGACACCCCAAGGCAGCAGGAAGGCAGAGCAGGGTCTTGCTGTGAGAATTAAGTTTATTGGGACTGAGCAGAGATACATGGCAGGAGGGAGGCAAGAGGTGCCTCAGACAGGGAGCTGAAGCATCCCAAAAGGAGGACCTTGTCTGACTTACAGGTGGTCTATTGGAAGCAAGGCACTCTCCTCTCCCATCCTGTCCCCAGGCATTACCAAAGGAAGGTCCTGCCTTCCCCAGGGGATGTCACCTCAGCCCCATCCCAGCTGCTCCTGGCTGCAGCCATCAATCCCACCCAGAGACACAAGCACAGCTTCTACAAAAATATCCTTCCCTTCCCCACCCCACCCCCCACCCCAAAAAAATGTGAAGAGCGGGCAGGGCTCCCACGGAACTGTTATTGCTCAGTGTGATGGGTGGTCGGACATGGGAACTTAAGGCATCAGGAGTAAGTGCACTAAGTGGCCCCTGAGGCTCACTGGCCCAGGCAGTCCTCGGTGACACCTTGGGCAGCCAGCTCTGCCAGCACATTGTCCAGGTAGTTGGGGTCAGGGTAGCCATGGCCACTCAGGTTTGAGTCCATCTCAGTCTTGTGGTGGATCTCGTTCCACACCACCGTGTTGCTCTCGCCGGTGGTGTTGGAGGTGCCCACTGTGAAAATCAGGCGTCTCTTCCAGGCCACCTTCAGGAGCTCCAGGACCTAGAGGGGGAAAGGAAAAACAAAGCTAAGAGCAGCAGCTAGGAGATTTGTGCCATGAATGCAGCTTGCCAGGAAGCTGACACTTAAGTAGGGTGACATTATGAGGGTGTGATACCTCACCTTTCTGCCCTTCTCATTGTCTGGCAGGTAACAATAGCGAGGAAAGCCTCTGGCTGTGTATGGCATGCCAGGGTTGGGGTGCTCCGGACCCTGCAAGAGATGAGACAGATTTGTCATGGACATATCCATCTTCATATGAATTGGACAAGCCATCAGCAGTAGGATCAGACACAGGCCCATCCCAAACCAGCTCTTCCATGAAGAGGCAGCAAGGTATTTATTGCTGGTAAGTACAAGGTGTCCAACTTTTCCTCATGGGACATGTGAGTATTACAGATCCTCCAAAAGCAGTTTCATGCTGGGATACAAAGCCAGATCAAAAATCTAGCTAAATTCTGATGAGAGACTTCCCCACACCACAGCTTTTTCCATGTATTTTTTTTAACATCTTAGAAAGGCTACACAGCTCAAACCTTTGAAAGTTCACTTCCACCACTGAAACTATCATGGGCTGTGAAACCAGATCATGGGATGTTTCTCACCTTGTGATCATGGGCAGTCTCCTCCCTACTTCAGGCAGACACTAGACTTTATTGCAGGTGAACAGCTGGGGCTGCTCAGGAAAAGATCTCTGATGGAGGAGACCCTCACATGCTGAAGAACAGCCAGAGCAGCTGCTGGCTCCAGGCACCACAGATTGCTCAGCAAAGGGCTGCGTGCTGCACTGGATCTCAGGACTTTTCTGGGAGGCTCTGCCAGCTTGTGCTGTGTGCCAGCATGCTGGGCACTCACCTGGATGCCCCTGCTGATGTGATACACAATCCGGATTGTCCCACAGTCCTTGTGTCCCGGGAGAGACTGGGGGAAAGTGGAGATCTCCATCTTCCCTTTGGGCTGGGTACCCGTTTTCTCTCCATAGATGGTTTTACAGGAGGGACACTGCAAACTGCCATCCTGCCAGGGGAGAGAAGCCACATCAGAGCTGCACACCCAGCCAGCTGCACACAGGGGCCTGGTGAGGATGGGCCAGCTCAGTACCTTGTTCCCGTTGGAGTACATGGCCAGCACGCAGAGCATGTGGAAGGAGTGCTGGCAGTTCCTCAGGCGACCGACTGCCTCTGGCCTGATGCTGCTGGACTGGCACGAGTCGCTGTAGCCCGAGGGGGAGGACAGCTTCTCCATGCAGATCATGCAGTCCTAGAGGAGAAACCACCATGGTGTGAGCACAGGCTGGTCCTGAGGACTGACACACCAAGAAAGCCATCCAGGAGATGCTTCAGGAACATTTGCCTTCAGATTTAACTGAGATTTAAGGACACAGAGAGAGGATTCCTTATCTGGCTGGTATCACCCCACTTCACTTCCTGCATTGTCCAGGAGGTGGAGAACTGTTATCAGTCAGAGAGAATTGTTACATCTTGCTTCTCTGCAAAGGAGCTCCAGTGCAGGGTTTGATCTCAGTTTTGACCAAAACCAAACTCCTTCCTCCAAAGGAAATCGGGAGGCACTGCCAGGATGAGCTATTCAACCCATACTGTGCCTTCATCACAGTCCCTGATGAGTACAAGTCACCTGTTGTCACAGGTGAATTTCAGACAGTGCTGAGGACTCTCCATCTTACGTGCAAGCAGCACCATGCACCACAGCAGACACCCAAGGCAGGATGGTCCTTTGGGCACTGCTGTGGCTTCCTTGGCACTCTGGTGAACTGGGCAAGCTGGAGCTGCTTCACTGTCCTCTCACCTCATCAGCAGGAGCACTCTTCAGCTCTTCCAGGTACTTCTTCACCACTGATTCTGGCTCTGTTGGTGTGGCTGCACAAGGAGAGATGAGACAGAGAAGTCAGACACTGTGTGGTATGATGGGCACGTGTGGGGCAAGCTAGAGAGAAGGGAGACAAGCAGGTCACTGGCCAGGATGCCAAGGAGAAAGGTCAGGGTTAGAGAGGGAGAAGACAACATTCCAACAGATCCCTATAAGCCCAACAAAGGCTTTGCTTTCAGCCATGGCTCCCACTAGGGTTGTGAGTGCCACAGATCTGCCTGTAGCTGGTGTGCTCCAGTTCTCCCCAGGTGACACTGGGCATGTCCCAGCCAGACTTTCTGTGCACACCAGAAGCCAGCTGGGATCAAACTCAACAGTCTTGATGGGATAGAGGATCACAGAGTCTGTGTTGTCAAAGTAGAAAAAAAGGCATTCCCACACCACCCCAGCTGGTGCCCAGCAACACTCAGAACTTCAGGCCCTGTTCTGAATACAGGACTGTGAGCTCCACATTCTTAAGATGAAACAGTGGCTTTTGTCCTGAGCTTCCACACACTCATTCCTGGCAAGACACAGTGCAAGTCACTAGGTGTATAAAATAAACAAGCTTTTAATATTTACCCTATCTGCAGCATGAGACAGTATCTTTGCATCTTCCCAAATACAAACCCTAGTCCCATCCACCCAGGCACAGACACCTGAGCAGCCTGGTCCCTGGAGGCATCATGGGATGAAGCCACAAACATCACACAACACCAAGAGCAAATTACCACTGAGTGCACCCACTGTCACCTCAACTCCCAGCCCATCCTCCTGGAGCTGCCTAGCAAGGCTTGGCTTAAGCCAGGGAGCATCCCATGGCTCTGCAAGGCACCTGGCTGGCTCTAGGGGAGAGGAGTTACTTTGCCGTTATCAGGCCTGCCACAGAAGCTGCCAGGTTTTTCCACCAGCCTGAGAAAGAAAAATTTGCACAAGTGATGCTAAAACTCCACCTGGTAGGAGGCAAAAGAGTGTATGGTCTATATACTTGGCTTGGGGGAACCTTGTCCTTCCTTCATGAATCCACTTCTGGAGGACACCAGAAGAAAGCAGTGCTGTGACAAACAGGCTGGCTGAGGTGTAGCTCTTCCTTCTCCAATCTCCATCCTGTCCAGGTGGATGCTCTAGCATGGAGAGTACTGCTGCTCCCAACTCCACACTCCCAGGAGGACACAGAGCATCATCTCATGGATCAGAGCTGCAGCTGTACCCATCTTCAGCTCTCCTCATCCACTCTGGGGCTTTCAGGGAAGACAAGCATTGGCTCTGTGGTTCAAAAAGCTGCACATCAAGAGACAAGCACTGGAGCTGTTATTCCATTCCAAAGAGCCATGTCTGTCACAAGCAGGAAGGAGGGGGTGCTATTTTCTGGATAACCACTTTTCATGGAGAGACAAACATGAAGCAGAAGGGAAAGACTGCTCACTATGCCACAAGTGGTATGGAACAGGTAAAGGCATGGGTGGCACAGATCCTCTTCCAGGTAGAAGTCCCTCATTCCCTAGAATCATGGAAGAGAGCAAGGCAGAGCACCAACATCCTTTAACTAAGGAAAATCCTTTAGCTAAGAAGACTGAGGAACTGAGGGCTGGGCTCTGCTAAATGGAAACATAGTCATTAAGACGAGTTATTTTCACAGTCATTGAGTTATTTCCAGAAGGGGATTTCTGGCCATCCTGAAACCCATGATTTCTGGCAGTGGTAGCAGGAGTACACAGAGCAAGAAGAGAAGCCCAGGAGGTGAAGGGATGTTCACTCTAAGTGCCAGTGCTGGGCACGAGGGATGCCTGACATCTCAGGCAGAGCAGGGCTGTGAGGATCAAACTCTAGAGATCCCAAGCCAGATAGGTGGCAACAGGATTAAGCATTAAGCCAAACAACACAGAAGCAGGTGTTTTCCTCTTCAGCGGCCAAAATCCCCTAGAAAAGCATTTCCAAGAACTGCTTCAAGAGCAGGAAACAGGGAGGAGCCTGGGCAGGCCTCAGGCTTCCACTTCTGAGGCCAAGGGCTCACCAGTGCCAGGAGCTGCTCCAAGGCCTCATCACCAGATCTCACAGGGAATTTGGCTCCTTGTCTTGTCTTTTCCAAAGGAGAGAAACAAGTCCAGGAATTCTCTGCTGGGACCTTGCTTGAGTGCAGAGGATCAAAAGGCAGGAATGAGTCTGAAGGGGATGTGATCAGTCTGAGCTGTCCCAGCTCACTGTGCCTGAAACCCTCTGGCTGAGTGCTCTGTGCTGCCTGTACTCCAGGGTGGCACTTTCCATGTGTGGCAGCTGGAATCACCCTCTGGAAACTTTTGCAGCCCTGCAGGAGATGGAGGCTTCAGCTTCTGCTTCACAGGTTTTAGAAGAGCAGGACTGCTGCTATCCCCCCTAACGCCATCTGCTTCCATGATGATCACTGCGTTCTCATTCCTGTGGATCCTCTGCTGCCTGACAGACAGACAGACCAACCATCAAGTCCTTCTCCACACAGCATTTTCCAGGTGGCTCTTTCTGAAGTGACCTTCTTGTCTCCTCTGGCTTTGGGCTGGAGGAAGCAAAGCCAAAAAGATGCACAGCCAAGGTGAAGACAGCAAGGGAAGGGAGCAGGGAGGGTGTGTGACAGCAGCAGCAACACCTGCCCAGCACTTGGCAGAAAGCCTCAGCTCACCTGCTCCCACCTTCACAGCAGATCTGAGCAGCTTTAGCGCAGTTCAGCTTGTTCAGGGCTGTGGGGGATGCTCCTTCCATAGAATCCCTTGTGACTTTTCTTCTCTGGAACAACTCCAAGGAACAAAGAGATAACTCACTCAAGAACTGGCCAGGCTCATTCAAATGAAATCAATGAAAGGAGACAAAAATTCTGGTGCAGAGCTGAGTAACAGCAAGACAGGAGAGTCCTTGAGATTTTGGGCATTACACTTCACTTTGTCATCAGGATAGAGCTGAGGGAACCAACCAAGCAGAAGGTGATGCAGCCCTCAGCTACCCTGAGGAAACCCATGCCTGATGGATTTGCACTGTGGCATCTACAATCTGTCCCTGTCACCTTGCTGTGACAATGCTCTAATGCATTTAGAGCCACCAGAGCTGCCTGGAGAGAGAAAGGGCCAGGCAGCCCTGATACTTTAGAAAAAAAACATCCCCAGCTGTAAGGATTTTAAAGTCCAGTCCCAAAGAAGGGACTTTTGATGCTGAGAGCTCTTTTTCAGCAAGAGCAGCAAAACTCACATGGCCTTGCTTGGGCAGGCCAGCACATCTGGCTGGCCACATCCCAGCAGCACAGGGGGAGCCAGGAGGCAGCTGGGACCATGGCACGAGCCACGTATGCTCCAGCAAGTGAATCACTTCCTTACAGGGCTGTTTACTCCATAAAAGTGTTTGCCTCCAAATCTTTGTTCTAGCCATCCCCTGGGATCATCAAAGCCTGGTCACTCCTCAGAGTTTGCTGGATTCAATAGTGGATTGAAAATGGACTGGAAGAATTGACTGGTGTCATTTGTCACCAGCTGGCCCAGTGCTGTGCTACAGATCTATCCAGGATGCCAAAGAATGTTTACCATTCTTTCATTTACAAAGAGAGGAATATCAAATTGTTTTTAATACTTCCCCTTCCTCCCTGTAGATAATAAGCTGCTTGCTGCAGCAAGGGTTTTCCATGGGCAACATTTAACAGATGTGTTTTGAATCCTTGCACGGCAACCAAATGCTTGCACCAGTCTCCTTCTGTAGCCCAAAATGAGCCATATGGTTTCCTGCAGACCTTTTTTAATACCCTCTGCAGGCCAGACACTGGCTGTTCCTAGTTATTGTCATGGACAGTCACACAGCTCTCATCACCTCTTACAAAGGCTGTATCTATAGATTTCTCCATATTCAGCATTTCAGCAGGATGATCAGTGCTGCTCTGAGCATCCCTGTTTCTGCAGCAGATGTTTCCCCACAGGAACAGCAAGATCCCCCAACTCAGGGCTCCCCAGTGCCACCCATCCCACAGACACTGGCACAATCTGTACATCCAACTGCAGGTGGATGGAAAGGAAGGATGAGTGTGTTCCTGTCCATCACTGCAGCACCTGCCCATCCCAGAGAGGCTGGGTGTGCAGGGAAACCTCCTGGCCAGGTGGAAATGGGTAACAAGTGACAGAGCAGAACCAAGCAGCCATTGGAGGTCTTTAGAAAGGCTGGGGAGCCCTGTAGTGGCACAAGCCACTTGCCTTCCTGCCTCCCAGACTGCAGTCAGGTCCCTGATGCTGGCACAGGACAGCGAGAGGCAGCACCAATCCATGGGGATGGCAGAGGCTGCCAGGCCCTGTGCCAGCATGGAGAGCACAGAGCCTGCCCAGAAACTACAGCTTCCCCAAGCCCTGCAGCACCCAGCTGTGCCAGAGACATCCCTGCCAGAGCAGCAACTACACTAACGAGTCCTGACTAATTAGTGCCTCTGTTTAACACACCCCAGCCATTCACTGAGCCAGCTGCAATTCCACCAGTGCTGCCTCACCCTGGGGAGGGAGAAGGGCTCAGGAAGTGCACACTGCACCCACCACCAGCTGGCTCTGGTCAGTACAATGCTGGGTCTAGTTGTGGTGCAGAGCTTTTGCCTGAGCTCTCCATGATGGAAAATCTTCAAGGGATGTGGCAAAGAACACACGACGCAGAAATTCAGGGCACAAAACAAGCCCGTCACTGTCTGCTGGCAGCATCAGGGTCTGTGAAGGGAAAGAACAGTCTGGCCAAAAGTCAGGCTCAGTAGCTGCACTGCAGAATAATATTCCTAAACCCTGAGGGGTGTTGTACAAACACAGCTTGTTCCTGGAAGGGACTAAAGACATTCTGCATCCCAGGAAGAAAGTTTTCCACAGGACTGGCATCCCACCCCCCACCAACAGGAATCTTGCTTTTTGAAGTAAGAGGAGGGACTTTACCAACCTAAACCACTGAAAAGTTCCCCTTCTCATGAGTCAGTGTGGGAAAGGGCTGATCTGCAAGTCTCCTGTGCAGCACATCCTGGGCAGGATGAGGACAGCTGGGACACATCCTGCCATGCTGGATGGGAGGAGGAGATTCTTGATACCCCTTTCCCATTCCATCCCTCCAGCTGGCGTTGCCTCTCTGCTCCTCTGGAGATGTCCCAGCCCAGCAGGTGGCATTGCAGAGCTGGCAGGGAGGTGACAACCTGCCCTGGGGCTGAGCCAGCGCTGAGGAGCTGCAAGAAGTGATGCTGGTGGGGTGCACAGATACTGCCAGTGGACACCCAGTGTGGTGTGTGCTGCTCTCACCTCCCAGCCCATGTCCCATCCCTCCCACTCCCCTTTCCATGCCCTGCATTGCTGCTCTCCCCACCCAGTTGAGAAGTCACAAGACACTCCTCCTGTTGACATCCCACCCTTGCAGCATCCTTGCTGTTTGCATTTGCACAGTGCCAGGGAGGGCACTGCATACTGGGAGCAGAGCAGCACCTGCACCAACAGACCCCACAGAGGAGAAAGCGGCAGCCAGCCAGGCTGTGTTGGTAGCCACCCTGT
>VRYO01000577.1:0-29450 GCA_009812075.1 Sialia sialis | reverse complement strand
GACCTCATGGACTCCAAACACGGAGAAAAAGGTACAAAAAAACCCTCCCTTGACAAGCAGGTGCCTCTTCCTTGCCACCTCTGGGTTCTTTCCTTTCCTAAATGTAGAGATCTCCTTGTTGAACATCTCCAGTTCTCACCTGCCTTATCCAAAGTGGGACATGGTGTAGGTTTGGTGGTGGTTGGCACCCCCTGTGCCATGGTTGGCAAACAACCTCTACAACAGCTACACCAGGCTGGATTCACACCTACCCCTACAGAGTCCCAGGGCTGCCACACATGGATGGGATCCAGGCTCTCAGCTGGGAGCCACAGGCTCTATGAAGGTGAGCGGTGCCAGTGAGACATGAAGAGGAGAAATGAAAGCTCTACCCTGGAGGGGGCTCCACTCAGCAAGAGAGATGAGGTAATCCATCCCTTCCTGCCAGAGCACATCCACCTGAGAGCGCTCCACTCCACTCCCTTCCACCCCAGACTGAGGTGGAGAGAACAAATCCTCTGCAATTTGACCTAGAAAGCCCTATATGACTCAGGAGCCTGCTTATCTGGGAGATCCTTGTCATTCCATGACTCAATCATGACAAGCATGGCCCAGTGGCAGAGTACATACAGATTTGATGTTCTTCTTAATGGTCCCTCAGCTCTCAGACTCATCCCACCAACAACTCAGAAGGTCTTGGTATGTGGACACTCCCTGAGAGGGTGTAGCAGGATCACAAGGGGAGGCTGGTGGACTGACATGCAGAGAACACATCTGTTCCAGCTTTACTTTTGTGTGGAAACAAGCTGACCTACCACAAGACCACACCTACTTTACCATGTTATTTTAGAGCCTGTCAGAGATGCTGCAGGTCAGGGGAGACGTGTCCTGCTTCTCCCCTGGCTGGGATGAACATTGTCAGTCAAACCAGAAGAGCCAAAAGGGTGGGGGGGATAGAGACAAGAGGAAAAGCGGGTGGGGCAGAGAGATAAAGAGAAGGAGATGGAAGCAAATACCAGAGTTTGAGCAAGAACTACCTTTCTTGGACACTTTCCTCCCCTCCTTAACTGAGCTGTGTTTTTTAGTGGCCTTATGGGTGCTGGCAGCTTGAGGCACACGGGTGAGGTGCACGGGCAGTCCGGCGGCTGACATCAGAATAGCTGTCATGCCTACATGGGTACGAGGTCAACATGCAGGAAGGAAACAATGGGGAAATACATTCATTAAAAAAAAACTTTAACCTTTCAAAGAAAATAAAAATAAAGTAAAATGAAATAAAACCCGAGCCTTTTGTTCTGAGGGCATCAAACGTCCAAGAGGGTTGGAGGCAGCACAAGGAGAGGATCTGGAGGTTTTCAGAGGGAGGAGCCCAGGCAGCAAATTAATGGAGGAAAATGTGGGCACATGTCTTGCCTGTGACCCTCTGTGCTGGCTGTAAAGAGGACCTTCTTCTTTGGGCTTTAGGGCTTCTCACGCACCAAGTCTGCTGTGGTGTGGAGTTCTGCTGACTGAAGGCCTGGAAGCAGCCCTGAAGGATGAAGGGCATCACCCATAACCCCTAAAGCTCCTGCTCAGCTGCTCCCCCCTAAAAAGCCACTTATTTCAACAGTGTCACACTGAAGCAATCCCCAGAGTGCAGCTGAGCTGCTTCAAACACCAGGGCAGAGCTGCCCCACACAGCCCCCCACTCACCCCAAACCCTCTCCTCCCTGGTGCTCCCAGCAGCAATGCAATCCTCATCCTCCCCCATCCCAGCCAGCTGTATATCCATGAGATGCAGTTTGAGAAAACTAATGAATCATTAAAAAGGACAGCCATTCCCTGAAGGTAAAATTGGCACACAGAAAGGAACAGGACTGATCATGCTGATCCAAGATGATGTTTGCCTGTGAAACCCAGGCTGGTTACAAATCATAACATTTCCAAGGTACCCTACAGCTCTCACACTTACATCCAAGAGAACACCTGCTTCTGCTTTCCCAAGAGCAACTTCCCACCTGCAACAGCCAGCACCAGAAAGAAGAAAAATGCTTATAAGCTGCAAACCAAGAGCAGAAAACCTGAAAGCCAGCATTTCCCCAGAAATCCCCTCTGAGGGCAGACTACGCAAACCACATCCTAATGCTGCAGACATTCCTGTTCAGTAATGCATGGCCAAAGCTGAGACTTCCAGACATTTTATTTTTGCAAGCCTCTATTCAGTCATATAGGGAAAGGAAGATTCTAGAGCACATTTGTTAAGGACAAAAATGAGGCACCTTGCCCACACATGACTGAAAATCGAGTTATGATGGGAAGCATCAGCTTTGTGTGCAAGTGGTAAGACTATTTTCTGCCTCAAATATGCAGCCAGTCAAGAACATGTGTCCTGTGCCTACAAATCCCCTGTGCAAAGCCTGTGTCAGTGCCTCACAAGCAGAATTACTCCTACACAGTGCTGACCACAATTTGTACCTCCTTTTCCTAAGGTCTGAGCACAAATGTTCTAGAAGCTGTTCAACTCCTTTCTTGACAACCAAAGTTGAATGATTTTACTAAAACTTTCCCATTTAAGGGCCAAAAAACAGAAGAGGTTTCACCAAAGAGGGGGTGGGATTGAGACAGAGGAAGGAATTTCCCCAGGGTTACCCAAGAACTTTTGGAAGAGCTGGGCTGACCACAAGACCAGGCTGCCTAATGGATGGCGAAATGCACTTCCAAATGGAATTAAGTAACCAGGCAGCAATAGATCACCCTCAAAGGGGATCCAGATCTGAGATCTAGAGTTCTCCCAGCTCTCAGGAGCAGCAGAGCTAGAGAAGGATGCTCTAAAGCATACAAATACTGAGTTAGTACCCCTTGCCCTACTGGCAGCACCAGGCACAGCCAAGGAGAGCTCACCAGATCCAGAAATTTCACCACCAAAGTAACTCCCTTTTAAGTCTTAACTAAAGGCCACAAGCCTATTCCAAGCTCTCAACCCATTAAAGCCAGCAGTCCACTACTCCCAGGGAGCCTTATGGAAGAGCTGAAATGTCCCCAGAACAAAAGCTGCTTGTTTTTTTTTCATGAGTACAGCTGAGACCCAAAGCCCAGCAGCAGCACCAAAGCTGCCCCCTGCACCTTTCAGGTCCTTTCTCCTTCCAGCAGAGAACAGTCAGAGGTATTCCAAGAAGAGCAGCAGCAACTCTGAGCAGAGAGGCTGGAGGAATAATATTCTTGAGAGACAGGGAAGATGGGGAAATCATCTCAGTCTGACCCCACTGAGGCACAATACTATTCCCAGAACTGGAGCACAAAAAGAACAGGAAAGTTGTCTCTAAAAAAGCTGTTTCTAAGCAGTGCAATAGCACTGATGGCACACACTGACATTTGAAAAGCAAGTCCAAAGACTAACAGGGATTATCACCACCCACGCACAGCTGTCTGATAGGCAAATGCAAAATTAATGTGTTCTTCTGAAGAGATCAATACTGCCTTGCTAACATTAGCAGGCAGAGCCCAGAAAAAAAGAGAAAACAAGCACAGGCTGAACAACTGGCTTCAGACTCTCAATGGCAGAGGGCAACTAAATTCAGACCAAGCAAAAAGCAGGAGCCACAGAGCCTTAGGTGTAACACAGCCCCCTTGTACCTGGAACAACATGTCCAAAACTGCCTGCCAGCATCAGGAATCATCACAAAACAAAAAGCAATCAAAACTCCACCATTTGTTCCACAAACTTTCTTTTGTTTCTTTGAGCTGCATACCCATCAGCTCAAACTCCACACAGGGCAAATGCAGGACAAAGACAATTACCCCAACTCAATGTTCTCCTATTTTAAATGAGTCAAGAAAAGGTGTAAGTGGGAAATTACCTTTTCTTGGCCAATTTTAACCTTCTGCTGCCTTAGGAGCTACATGCAATGAATCATCTTCTGCAGATTCAGGTCAAGAGAGCATTCAAAAAGGTTCTGGTGTTACCTTGCTCTGCTGCCTCAAGTCAACCCTCAGTAGCAATTCTGCCTTTGAAGTTCAAATACAATACTGGAAATCTCAACATTAACAATCCTTGACAAGTTTGGTGACTGGAGTCCCCAGGAAGGGACATCCTTGACCCAGGCCTTAAGTGGGAATGTGTTTTCCTGCAAAGTGCCAAAACAATACAAACACACACCACATCTGCAGACTGAGTCTCCAGTTCTCACAGAATTTCAAGTCAGAACCTGCTGCAGGCATCTGTGGAGTTATGCCAGGAGCAAGTGTAGCCCTGGACCTGGATAAATTCTCACCTGAATACAAGTTGCAACGTGACAAGTCTGCCCAGACCAAGACTGCTTTGGAAATGCTCCTGTGAGAGTTCCTGCTGCTCACTAGCTGGTCCAGGAGCTTGAAAAATATGATTTTTTATGTTCACACTTTCTATTGGGCTCTGGGTTTCTTCCCTGCAAGGACTGCAGGAGGGAGGAGACAGAAAGCCTTGCAGAGAATCCTTTGGGATCTGATCTGATTCTATGTGTGCAATAACCACATGCAGAACTGCCTTTTTTCTCTTGCTCAAAGCCTCTTATTTGGCCAGAAATACATTAATGGCTCCTTGGGGTAAAATTATTTTTATTGGAGCTATGACAACATCCCCTAACTTTTTTCAGCCTGCTGTGTAAATTAGGGACTTTTTGTAATATCCTGTGCAGAAGCTGAGCACAGGAAAAACACCCTGACATTATGTAATGAGTGTTGGCCGCACAGTCACTCACAGCCAGCCCAAAACACCCCTCTGGTCACTGACTTGGATTTGCACAGGCCTCAGACTGCTACAGGGCAGAATTCATCTTCAGATAATGTGAGAATTTAGAAAAGCATTGCTAACTTCTACAGTTATATCCACCAGCAAAATCAGTATGGTTAGTACATCCCCAAATGCCCCAGCTCCAGGAATCATGCAAACAAGAAACACCCACTTTTATTTAACAAAAAGCTCCTTTTCAGACTTTATCTTAAACATAGTATCAGAAGGGTCTTTATATGAGCACGTTTCCACCCCTGAGCCCCACGGGGGCTAAACATTATTCCCAGGAAATGTTAGTCCAGCTGATCCTTAAACACCAACTTGGTTAAACAGTTTGCTTAGACCTGTTTGGCATTTCACTGTACCGATAAAATACTTGAGGGAAAAGAAAAAGCTTAAAAGACAAGTTTCCACATGCACTTTGAAGTATTAAAATAGCAGAAAGCAAGGAAAAAGTTATATTTTTTTTTGTACAAAGCATGGTTTTAAAGGCAGCTTCATGATTTCTGGGATCCCAAGAGGTGCTTTCAGAAGATGTGGGGTTGACAGTGTTACAAAATCCCTCACTCAAATCCCCAAGCAGCCGTCACACAAACAAAACCCAGCTTCTAATTCAGACTCACAGGATTCCTCATCTCCTGTTTAGCCACCAGAACTTCCCTCTGCATCCAAGAGATGCACCTGCAGCATTTCTCAACATCACCCATGGGATTGAGGGGTTGTATCTGTCCAGCTCAAACCAGAGCCAAAGCTGCTGAAATGCCAGGGGATGGAGACCAAGACAATTCCCCAAATTAAAACCTCCTTCATTCACATCTGAGACTTCTCTCCCCCTCACAGCATTGTCCCCCCAGCTTTCTCCACTGATGTAGTATGAAGAAGTCATTCAGTGAGGACTGGAGGAATAGAAGGAGTGCAGCCTGTGTTAGACAATAATCTGAGTAATGAGTTAACTTGCACATCACCAGCAGGATTTTAATTATGAACAAAATACTACTTCCCAGAAGAAGTTTAAAAACAGAGCAGAGCATAGAGGGGAAGACGGTGTCCCTAAAGACCCAGCCAATTAATATTTCAGCAAAACTTTTCCTTTTTATCAGAACTTCATTGCTTGCTTTTCACCAGAAATAACCCCAGAGATTTATTTTCCTTCCGCTCCGTAATTAACTTGTATTAATCTTTCCTCTGCTTTGAGGACTCAAATTCAGATTTCCCTCCTCCCTTGCACCTCTGGGGTGTGGCACACTTGGCAGAAGGCAGCACAGCACCCAAAGCTGCATTGTGTGAAAACCTGGATCTGAAGGAGACCCTGGCCCCAAGGAGCTGCTTCTGCACTTCCCTGCATCTCTGTGTGCCTCATGCTGGCTGCCTCAGGGAGAGGTAAAGAATATTAAAATGAGTAATTATCCTTTCTTTTACACCCCCAGACAGCAACAACAGAGATACCAATTACAAATTTCACCATTTTATTGTATTAAATGGCGGCAAATGGCTTATTCTATTGGGATTTCCTGCAGCTTTTCTATCTAAACATGGCACCACAAGGCACAAATGGATGGCACATACTCAGCTCCTGTACATGGAGAATGAGATCACAGGTAACAACACAGCCTGGAATCATCAGGGCTCTTCAGCTCTGTGCTTTATTTACCTTTATGTGATAAGTACCTCATTACACAGTCAGTACTCACAGCCAGGGTATGAAAGGCAGAGCTGTTACAAGCAAGGGGAGCTCTGCTCAGGTCACCCACCCAGACAAGGTCTGAGCTTGACTTTGCACGTTGTTTCCACGGTGATTTGCTAAGGAGGAGACAGATGGGCTGCATGCTGTCACAGGACACCTGTGTTAGTCTTCATGCAGCGCTAGTTTGGCTACAGACACATGCAAGACAGTTTCCATGATGGTGCCAACATCAAATGAAGGGAAACATCAATCCTGGGGACCCTTGTCAGTCAGGGTAAAACGTGGCACTCAAGAAGAGACCAAACACCTTTTCTGGAATAAGGTGGGATCCATTGTCTTGAGAAACAAGAATGTAACTGTCTCTGCTTGCTCAGGAGCAAAGTGTGGTATCCCAGGAGCTAATAACCTCAAGAGACCATGCATGGACAAGAGACAGAGGAAGGAGAGGGTTAGCAGACATTCTGTAGTGTCTGAAATAGAGAAAACTCCAGAAAATACCAGATATCAGATGCTCAGCACTCCTCTACCAGGTAATGATACAGTTTTGAGAGCACAGTTGGTACCAGCACAGAGACCTCTGCTCTGGGCACAGCACCTAAATCCCCAATACCACCACACCAGGCTCATTGGTTTGGCACTGGCTGAGCCAAAACACAGCAAAGGTGCCACGGGCTTTGGTACAGCAACACTTCCATAGGAAGTTAACAGCACAAATTGTCCTTCTCAAGGCAATGCCATTTCAACTTTAACAGGCAAATCTACTCTGAAAAGGAGCACTGAAAATTGGTGCTTTAATCCCTCCCAGACACACCCCTCAGTATATTTAGTACTGTGTTCACAGGTATGGATAACAAGCAAAGCTGTATTCTGCTGCACCAGGAGACAATGTCTGATTCAGCTTCTGTCTCCCCTTTGCAAAGACAAGGCATCAGAGTCCTCTTTAAGCTAAAGACCACTTGAGCTTTTTAAATAAAACCACATTGTAAAAAATCATATTCAAAACCACACAAGATCTAACACCACTTTTCTCCTTTGACTTTAAAAAAAGCAGAAAATAGCAGCTAGCACTGAGCTTGAGTCACATAGCCTTTCCTTTGCTACTTGCTCATCCACATGTACAGAAGAAGATGAATAGCCGTGCCTCAAAAAATCCAACTTATTTTGAAAGACTCAGGATGAGAAAAACAGTTATAATAAGGTTTGTCTATCCCATTCTCCCCGAAATCTGCCCTCTTTGCTTTTCTGGAAGTCTTTGGGTCTAATACCTTAAATGACAGCAACATTTCTGACTCTTTCCAAAAGTCAAAAATGGAAAGTAAGTGCTACAGAAAAGCAAACCTCTCATTCACCTAATCCTAAGCATTGAGCAAATAAAGCACAAGGGTGTTCTTACCTGCCAGGGCCTGGCTCACTTTGCTGGGTTTGGGCATCTTGACAGGCAGGGTCTGGGCACTGGAGAGAAAAAGAAAAGATTATTTAAACAGCAAGGATCAGAGACAAACAAAACAGAGACAATTCAGCCATGCACTGCTCCCTCCTGAGTGCCATCTCTGGATATATTACCAGAGATGAATTCTCAGATGAGCCCCATCTGGGACCCTTCTCCCACTGGTCCAGCAGCTGTATTTAAGGAGCTGTGTCCTTGCCAGAGCTCTCTCCTGGATTTACTTACCTGCAAAGGGGGCCTTAGAGCTATGCTCTGTATAACTGCTTCCAGCCTCATCTTCTCCTAACTCATCCATTCTTCCTGCTCCACCCTGCTCTGATCCTGTGATACATCCCTGAGCTTCCCATGAGCAGCCAACTACATATCCAGAGGGATGTGGGGATGAGGGAGGAAAGGCTGAAGGAGACCTAGAAGAGCCTTCCAGGTTCCTCACCTACTTGTTTTGGCAGTGCTGGCAGCTGTACTTCAACTTTGGGATACATGGGCAGCCAGGGTTAGAGAGAAAAGGGGAGCACCAGCATCAACACTGATGGGGGGCACTAGAGAAGAAAGCAAGCTGGATCCACATCAGCAGAGCAGGAACACTTGAAATCCAAGTGCTGGCAGAGAGAAGCCACCCATGGACTTTGTCTCAGGTGCCTGGGATGGATGAGGCTCATCATCAGCAGTTAATACATTGTGCATTCAGACAACAGCCTCCAAGGACTCCCCAAAATTACACAAACCTGGCCAGCTGCTTAGGAATTCAGAGAATTGGTTGGTCAAGATGCTCAAGAACCCAAATCTCACTCATTATTTAGGGGAAACCTTTTTCTGTCCAGCTGGGATGCAAGAGCTGCCCTGGCCAAAATGGTACCACAGAAGTCTAAAAATCTTTGTTCACGTTTCCATGACAATGACCAGGGCTGAAAAGATTTTTGAGTGACACATGGCTGTTTTCCACCCCACCTCTCCTCCTCTCTCCTACCTGTCACAGTTTGGAATAGGTTCCCACAGGTGTGCTGGTACCCCTGAAGAACCCTGGGCAGGACCCAGGGCTTGGTGCAGCTCTGGCAGCCTGGCCAAGTGAGATCAGCATCCCCAGACCCTTATAAAGCTCTCTGTACCTCAAGGGTTTCCCTCCTAGCTCTTTCAAAGGCTGTGCTTTTCCCTTCTCCTGGCCCAAATTTTGCAATGTCTTCAAATGATGCAACAGACTGTGCTGGCTGCAATTCAAACCCACCAAATAAGGAGAAATCTTCCCCATGATTTCAAAGGGCTCTAAATCAGATGTCTTTATGATTCTCTCTCCTGATTCGCTCTCTTCCTCACAGTACATTCTCAGGTATTTCTCTACTTCTTTATTTTATCCCTTTGCTTCATCTCTGCCCTCATGATCCTCTTCAGAAGATGGCAAGGAGGACTCCTTGTTCTCCAGCTGCAGACATGAAAGATATTTGAGGATCAGGAACTTGAGAGAAGTGCTCCCAAAAAAATCAGAGACATTGGACTTTCCCTTATTTCCTCCTGAGATGCCAAGGAGGTACCACAGAGCCTGGGCAGCCCCTCCACCCCAGCATGTGACTGATACAGAAGAGTTTGTGTTTTGTTGTCACGCCCTGAGGTGAAGCAGCACCTTGGGCGCTTCCACTTTCCTGTGGAAAGTAAAAATAAAATAAAGCATAAAGTTGAACCTTCCACTGGGGGCAGGGAACTCTTCCAGCAGGCTGGAGCAAGGGCCATTACACCTGAGGCTGGAGAAAGCAAACTCAGAGCTGCCCTGAGAAGGGAATCATTGGTAACCACGCTTTGAAAAGATGGCAGAGAAATCCTTCACTCTTCTTCCCTAATAGTGAGACTCAAATCCAAGTCATTCACAAGTCAGAACTTGTATGAAGTTGTCCTGGTTTCAGCTGGGATGGAGTTAATTTTTCCTTGTAACTGGTACAGTGCCGTGTTTTGGATTTAGGATGAGAACAATGCTGATAACACAGGGATGTTTTAGTTGTTGCTGAGCACTGTTTACACTAAGTGAGGCCTTTTCTGCTCCTCACCCCACCCCAGCAGTGAGGAAGCTGAGGGGCACAAGCTGAGAGGGGACACAGCTGGGACACCTGACCCCAAGTGACCCAAGGAATATTCCAGACCACAGGATGCCATGAGCAGTAGTGAAACCAGGGGGAAAACTGACTGGGGCCTGCTGCTTGGGAATGGCTGGGCATTGGTCAGGGGGTGTGAGCAGCTGCTTAGTGCATCACTTGTTTTGTACGTTTTAATTATCATCAGCATTATTATTTTTCTTCCCTTCTTTGTCCTGTTAAACTGTCTTTATTTTAACCCACAATTTTAACTTTTTTTTCTTCCAGGTCTCTCCCCCAATCCCCTGGGGGAGGATGGACTGAGTTGAGGGGCTGTTGGTGATTAACTGTCTGCTGGGTTAAACCTGAAGTGAGAAGAGCCCTTGATCTACAGAAGGAAACAGATAAGCACTGGATGCATTTGCAAGCGATCAAGTTTGGAAAGCTGTGAGTGCAAATTACCATCCATGAGCCAGGAAACAGCCACTGATCAGCTGCACTCCGGGTGTAAAGGCAAAGTATGTCAGATTTGGCTGCTGCAGGCTTTGAGCCAACTGATGTGATGATAGAGAAACCAAAAACTTCTGATTTCACTAAATACACAGATTCAAAAGCAGCACCTCAGCCAACAGTGCTGTGGGATGTGCTGACCCATCCACTCTGCACTGTGGGAGCAGGGCTGCCACACTCCCTGAGCTCTGTTACAACTGTAGAAAGCCCAAAGGCTGACGAAATCAAGGGAAATCCACACTGCTCTGAGGTCCCACAACACTGCCTGGGCAGGTCTGCAGCCACAGCGCGTGGGAGGAAGTGCTGCTGTGCCAAAAAAGGTGAGGAAATACTACCCAGAGCCTACCCTGGGTCTGAAGTGGAGCTGTGGGGGAGGAGGGGGTTGAGGTAACAAGGAAGGA
Source organism: Sialia sialis (assembly GCA_009812075.1). Lineage (NCBI taxonomy): Eukaryota > Metazoa > Chordata > Aves > Passeriformes > Turdidae > Sialia > Sialia sialis. The sequence continues at coordinate 18,625 of VRYO01000577.1, read as the reverse complement.
TATTGCTGTTGTAGTGTAACATGGACTGTGCATCCAATAATGGAACAGCAGAAACTCAAGATATTCCAGCACTGCCATACCAGTGCTGGCTTTTGGGGAGAGGTCCTGCTCAGTTATTGAAAGCAGCTCAGCTAGGAGAAAAAAAATCATGTTTTGGGTAAGGGAGATCTGGGTAGCATCAGTGCAAGAGCGAGCACTGCAGTGTGCAGAGATGAGAAGGAGCCACTGAGACACCTGCTCCTGCTGTCCATGGAAATTTGTTACCAGGCAGTGTCTCTGACTCCTGGCCAAGTGTTCCTGCAGGTGCTTGCAACACCTGCAAGTCAACGCCTGAATTCTCTGTGTCTTGTTATTGACTCCTCCTTCCTGCTCCAATTTTGTCCTGCTGTTTGCCACTGCTCCTGCTCTCCCACTGCTCTGTGTGCTGGATGTTCCTGAGTGTAAAAGAGATCATCAGGTTGTGAAGAAAAGGATGTAAAATAAGACAATGTCAAGAAGATCCTGGTAAGATTTGCCACCTCTGGTTCCTAGGCAGTCTGCTACAGGAGGCAGACAGGGCAGACTGAGATTTCAGCATGACAAACGCACTTGTTTCTCCAGAATTTCAAGAATCTGCAATACCAGTGAGACAGCAAAGCACAAGTCCAGCAAGAAACTGTGTCAACAGCATGGAATCCAGGGCTGCTGCCACTTCAAACACTGGGTGGCCAGGTTGGAGCCATCACCGGAGCCACACATGCACAATACCCCAATGAAGCAGAATTGGGGAAGCCTGTAGGAACTCACCCTCTCCACTTGATGTGGCCCTTTTTTTTCCTTCCTCTCCCCTCCACACAAGCAGCAGGCCACAGATCTCTGTATCATGGCATCTTTGTAGCCCTCTGGGCAACAGCCCACAGTTCTCACAGATCAGGGCAGCACCCAGCCCTGCTTCACACTAAGTGCTATCACAACACCTTAAAATGCCAAAGCCCTTCTCAGGGCTCACTGAGTGTCAGGTGACATCAATGACCCACCTGGTGGTAGCGCCATGCTGGCTAAAAGGGCTGCAGGACAAGTCACAGTGGGAACAGTGGAACCAGCACCAGGAGAGCTCCTCACCACCCAAGCAGCTCAAGGGAATGCTCATGGGAAGGATACAAAGGCAGAGAGAAAAAAGGAAAGGTCCTGGTTGGGGTCCTTCCTTATCCTACAAAGCACTGACTGTGTGTTGTTCCCCATGGGAGATTTGGGGTGCAGCACCAGACCTTTCTCAAGAACACCCCAATTCTGTCAGCATCTTTTTCCAGCTCCCAAGACCCCTGTTCCCCCTAATTTTATACAAAATCCTGCCCCTATGAGCTACCTGTCCTATTTGCAGGCACAACCCAGACCAGCAGCCAAAGCCCTATAAGCCCAGAGAAGCCTGCAGAGCTACTGCAGGGATTTGCCTGGCTGGGACACTAATTAACATCTCTCAGAAGATTGCTTCCTGCAGCTTTACTCACTCATATTACAAGTAGGGCACTCCTTACTGTGCTCCAGGAGTGCCTTACTCTGTAATTAGGCAGCACAGTGCAGGGAACAGGGGAGCTCTTGCCCTAGGGAATTGATGCTTTCCCATGTGGGGTGGGAAGGATCTGCCAGGGAACCTGGTTAACAGTGCTGAGGTAAGGACACAACCCTTGCCATGGCACACTCCAAGTGCAGATTCCAGTGCTGTCTGTGGGAGAGGCCAGATTCATTAACTGTGTTTAATCCACCAGAGGAAACTAATGCACCAAGAAGCAAAATAATGCCCACATGTACACAATTCATTAGCAGCACAGCCAAGGATATTATATTAGCATCTAGTTAAGCCTTGGCACTCCTCTCTGGGTTTTCCAGTGGCTTTGACCCTCTTGAGAGCAGGAGGAAATTAAAGAGCATTTGGCAGTGCCGGAGCTCCGCCTGCTCTCGCACCAGCATCCGCCCTCCAGCAAGCAGGAAACACATTCAATCACCCTCAGTGGCACAGCAGCCCAGGTATGCCCCTTCTGGGGGCTACCCCTGCCTGCCTCCCTGCTAGAAATAGCTGTCACAGCCACACAGGGAATCAGGCAGCTCTCCAGGATGAACTGCACCTTGTTCTCAGTCCTCCAGGAGAGAGGTGCTGCCATTTTTAGCTGTGTTTCCTAAAGAAATTGGGTGTAAACAACTGCACCGCTTTTCAGTCTCTCCCAACAAGTTTTTGAGCCCTTCTGCCACTCCCAGCTCAGCCAGCTGTGCAGGATTTATGGAGAGCAGCAGTTGTGTAAAAGCAAGTAATCTGTCAGGGCTGCTCTGGAGCAAAAGCTTGTGGGGGGAACACGATACAACCTTTAGCAGGCACCAGAGGATCTACAATGGCCCAGAGCTTATTCCTTTGGGTCTCTGAGCACAGGTCAGCACAGGAATTGCACTTCACAGCAAAGAGAACCCAGCCAGAAAACCATGGCAGGATAATTAATGCAGGATAATTAGCCAAAATGGTGAGACTGTTGGGTGATGCAGGGCAGTGACTGCAAGGGAAGGGGAACTAACCACTGTACTATGTCTGAGGGGGGAACACAGGGAACCTAGTAGATAAAATAACCCAGGAATGCTCTGGGCTTAGGAATTAAAAGAAACACATTGTTAGAGTTTGCTACTCAGGTTTCCCCTAATTCACAGAAATTAAAGGATTTTCTACTGAAACATGGGTTTCATGATCCTGAGACTGGAACTCCAGCCAGCAGCAATTACACTCACCCAGTGGCATTTCCGACTCAACCCCAGCACAGGGCTGATGGGGAAAAGCCATTCTGAGCTGTCAGCTGGGGATGAAGAATTCCCTTCACTGCTGGAAGACAGAGATTGCCCCCTGTGTGCCCTTGTTCTGGCAGGGATAAAGGAGAGTGACCCCAGCACAACCAAAGGACTGCAGATTACACCCCAACGGAGCAGCCAGCCAGCAGCCAGGGGAGTGGGGCTCAGTGTGTGTGGGTTTTACAAGTCTGACAGCACTCACACACTCCCTAAGAGCTGCCACCTGCCCTGTGTGGCATGTCCTACTGTCCCCAGCATAGATTTAACTGTACAATCCCTTCACATCCCCTAGAAAGGCTGGCTTGGCTAGGGATGAGGACACCAGCCACCTCACCCCCTCCACAACATGAACAGCTGAGCTGCACAACAGGTTCACACAGCCCAACCTCAACCAGCCACAGGCACGTCCTGGCTTCCTCCTGGCCATCCCTCTCCTCCCAGTCAGCATAGCTTGGGCCACAGGCTCAGTTCATGATCAGGAGCCCATGGCAACGCTCTCCAAGCATCTCTCCCATCCTCTCTCCTTCAGGACACCCCGACTGGCTCCAGACAGGCTTGTGGGGGCAACTGCTGCAGCATTTGGCTCTTCCTTTTCAAACTCCCCACCCTGAGTCACTTTGCAAATCCTTCAGGGAGGGATGGGGGCTCCAGGTAACCCAGTGGCCCCATGCACCTACCAGCAACTCCCGTGAGAGGGGGAATTTGGCAGCTTCTTCAGGAGACAGCAAGAGCCTTACTGGGGGCTCCTGCAGCCAGTGCTGAGGTCTGATTTTCAGCCCTACTAAAAAGTGACTGGAACAGAGAAGTACTGTGGATGCTTAAGGCAACACAAAAAATCATCAGGTGGAAAAGAGGCACCAAAAAAAAGACCGTGAGAAAGAAGAACAGGATGTGAGAAGTCATTTCACTCGGATGACCCCAAAGAGGGAAAGTCCTGATACGACACAAAAAAAAAATCTCAAGATAAACCATCTTGTTTAAAACACAAATGAGATTCAAAACAAACCTCAAACCCCTGTGCCTCATGCAATTAGCAGAGTGTGCTTCCAAAACACTGCTAGATCTCTTATCTTTGTACTTACTTGGACAGGTAAATCAGCCCTGGCAAGTTCCCCGGTAGTTTCTCAGGGGTTCAACAGCTGGATTATTCCCAGTGAAGTGAGCATGAAGCTCTGCTACTTCCAGCCATTCACACACAGAGGGAGCAGTCAGCCAGCCCTTGCTGGGTGACACTCGGTGCCAGCACTGTCACAGACAGGCCACACACACCTCTGGCAGCAAGGGCTTGAGCACTGGAAGAGTTAAGATCCTGAAAGTGGAATAATCAACTGTGGCTTGCCCCAGCAGCCCATGACATGGAGAGGAGCCGGGCTGTTGGACCACAAGCCTCTGCTCTTCATTGAGCTGGCAGCAACCAAAAGGCCTGAAGAGAAGTGAAGCTCTTCCTCCCCCTCCAGTGAGGTGCAAACACAGCCCTCCACTGGTTCTAGCTGATGGGAGCTGAAACCCTGAGCTGAGAGATGCACAGTGGTAACAGCCCTATCAGAGAAGAGCCACAGTGAAAATGGACCCAGTGGCACCTCTGCTCTTCATCACCACTTAGCCTGAAAAATAGCCTGGACACCTGATTCTGACAGAGAGCTCATGAGATTTCAGCCATGTGCAATGAGTCCTGTGGGCCCTCCTTGAAGGGGAAGAGCTTAGAATGCAGAGCAGTGTTCCACTCTACCACCTAATTTCATTAAGTAGGCATGTTTACAAATCCCCTTTTCCTTCACTAACTCCCCCTCAAACTTGCTTTTTAATCTAATCCAAAATACCACTGCTCACTATAAATTTTCTCAAACCTTCAGAACCTCAACCTGAGTGAACTCCCCTGAGTGAACTCCCCTGTGGATCAGGGATATTGGTAGACAGGGACTATATTTGAAATAAGAAAAGAGGCAGAAAGCAGAGGGGAAGTCTTTTCATCCACTGTACTGGATGTAGAGGCACAAACTTCTCCCTCCTAGGGAGAAGACCCTTGGTAAAGTCCTCTGGGACAGAGAGGCTCCAGGATAAGGCAGACCTGAGCACAGCAGATCTCTTGGACACACATACGGTATTTAAAGGTGAATTAGGATCTGTACCTGACTCCGTTAGGTGTTGCCAGTGCTGCACTGAGGCTCCCAGTCTGAGACAAAACCAAGGTGTTCTGTGCATTGAGTCTTGGTGTTGACCTTGCTCCAGTCAAAGTGGGTTTGTTATAGGGCACGAAGCCGACGTTGGAAGAACTTATGGACACTGTCCTCCCAGGAACTTGATGGGTAGTGGAAGAGTTGGGAAAGTTTGTCATGGAATGACGGTAGCGTGTGGTGATGGGACCAGTCCCGCTGTTGGGCCAGCACTGCTGGCAAGAACATCCCATCCCTGTGTGAAGGGGTGTGGTGGAGGTGGTCACCGGGTACGGGGTGTCCAAACGTCTCTGAACGCTGCGGCGGAACCTCGTGGTCTTGTTGGTCTGGACTTGAGCCACAAAGTCAACCTCGTAGTTGTAGCCCAAGGGCCCCAGATCCACTCGCTGGTGGTTGGTGGCACGGGCTTGCTCCAGGAACACGCAGACGTTCATCTCGTACGGGGACCACCCGCCCTCGTCGTTCTGCCACTCCCAGACCACGCCCTGGCCGGCAGCAGAGTCCCCTGGGAAGAAGTGCCTGCGGACAGCCCGCATCGTCCCTGTGTGCGAGAGGAAGGGAGAATCAATACAGCTTAGTGAGCACTCAACTCACCAAGAGGGGCCTTGTCCCAGGGATTTGTGTTTGCACAGACCCGTGCAGCCTGCATGGGGGTGGTCTTTCTCATTCTCCCTCAAGAGGGGCAATAAAAGACATTCTCTTCCCAACAGGGCTGGGTTTGCTCATGAAGCCTAGAAAAACGCAACATCCCTGAGATCCCTGTCCCTCTGCCAAATCTGATTGTGGGCTGGCAGCAGGTTCAAAAGCTGCTAGGAGGAAGGGTGGGAAAGGAGAGAAGGAGAGAGGATGCAGACGCAGACACACCCGAGCACAAAGGCACAGCAATCACATATGCCTCCCTGACGTTAAAAGGAAAAAAAAGTAAAAAAAAAAAAAAAAAAAAAAAAAAAAAAAAAAAAAAAATCAGGCTGAGGCACAGATCTGGTTAAAAAAAAAAACCAACTCCCACAGCCTTGACAACAGGGTAACTATAGAGACAAGACACCATCGGGAAGTGCTTTGTAGGAGAACTTAAGGGGCTGAACACCCACTTTGCTACACAAGGGTCGGGGCAATTTTGGTCCTGGGAGAATGGGTGAAGTCCCACAAGCGTCAAGGGCAAGGACTTTGGAGAAGGGCAAACTTCTGCAGGCTCCTGACTGCTGGAAGAAAGAGCAAGACTCGAGAGGGGAAGACAATGAAGTAACTTGAAAACTGAAGAGAGCAGCTGTTCAGACAAAGGGAGAGAAATGGAAGGAGACGCACTACTCTTGCAAGGTCGCTTGACAGCGACAGCTGGAGCTCGAGACCCCTGGAAGCCTGGCTTTCCAGGATGACTTCACTCCTGGGTACTTTATCCCCTACTTCAAAAAAGCAGCAGCCTAATAAGAAGCCACCCAACAGGTCAGAAGCTCTGAAACTTTTGAAAAATGGGTTCTTGCAGCACGGCCAAAACTGCTGCTGCAGGAAAAACCCTCAGCAGCATTCCACGCAGAGAAAGAGGAGCAGGAAAAGCTGCGGGGAAAGCAAGTCTGGGGATCTAGGAAGGTGAGAGAGAGCAGGGGTGCAGCAAGTTGTTACAACACAGGAGGAGTTCAAAGAAGAGCACCAAGAGAAAAAAAAAAATAAAACCTCTGAAGAGATCAGGAGTTATGGCACTATGCTCCAGGACCCCAGGTGAAAACTGGCTCGTTTACAAGTACCCACACCTAAAGCCTGAGCAGAACTGCCCCAGGATGTCACTGGAGACTCTGTGGGACACAGGCAATCCTGGCAAGCTTCACACTCAACAAGCACATCCCAAGGAAGAGGGAGGACAGCCCACGTGGGACTCCACACTGCCAAAATCCAACTGCTGCTGTGTTCAGGCTCTGCCTGCATGCTGGCATGAGGATCATGCTGCTGTTATTAAATGTGAAAATTGTGTTTCCTTATCTTGGTACTGCTGAAGCTCCAGAGCTGACACAAGGGCTAAGACTCTCTCAAAGGCAGAATGTACCAGACCAAGGAATGCCAGGACTTGTGTTTCTGCTCCAGAGCAGCACCAAGCATCCTGTTTATTGCAGAGCAGGACTCTCCAGTGACACCACCAGCCAACAAACAACATCTCATCAGCATGCTTAAAACACTACTAGCAGCCATCAAACACAGCAACCTCCCCAACAGCTCAACCATGGAGCTCAGGATTCCTGTGGGACCAACCTTCCTCTGGCAGAAAGTATCAGCAGAATCAGGATGACCTTTCCAGTCTGGAATTGATGTCTTAGTGGAAAAGCAGACTAAAGAGCTAAAAGCAAACACTATCATATAGCCAGCAAGTCCTGCCAAGTTTCAGAAACATAAACCCTCAAAAGGTGGGTAACTTCAGGAATGAACCCCTGAGCAGGAAGACGACTAGGGATGGGACTGGACTGGGAATGAGATGGTGAGATAAGCATTACAATTAGAAATGAGTGTAGGGGACCTGCTCCCAGAGAAAGAGGGCTACCACAGGTAAGGCAAGGTGTCCAGTGGGACACATCTCAGGAGATGAGCAAGACTTCCCCTGCTCCACAGACAGCTCAGCTCAAAAGCTAAAAGCATCACAAAGAAGACTGCAGGACTTGCAAGTAACTTGTGTTTTTAACACCTTCAAACACCAGCAGAAAAAAAGATTTTTTAAGAGTCAAGACTAAGGCCATGCATTTGGAAAACATCCCCCTTCCCCCAGGCTGGCAGGGACACTGGCATTCCTTCCCAGGGTGGGCAAACAGCTGTGGTGAGAGGACAACTCCTGCTGCTCCCCTGCACTCAGTCCCAGCTAATCTGCCTTGAGCAGCAGCTGAAGCCCACAGCTAATCCTGCCCACAAGATCCCCCCGCACAGCTGTCATTCCCTGCTGCTGGGGACGCTGCTCCCGTTAACACTGGCTTCCTGTTATTCTCCCTGGCTTCCTTTGAAGAGCCTATTTATCTGTCTAATAGCTAATGAGCAGAATACAACAGCCTATTTTTTGCACTGTTTAAAGATTTTTCATGGGGATGTTTCCTGCAGAGATTCTTTTCTCCAGCTCATGACAAAGTTCAGCTGGCGGCTCGCTCAGAGAGGTTCACGTTGAAGACAGCGCCTTGCAGAGAGAAAAAGCTTTGCTTAGAACTGGGCCATGGAAAGGAGATCTGAGAGCTTTTCCAACAGTCACGTTGCAGAGCACACAGGTATTCGTGGAGGGATGTTCAAAGCACTGGCCACTCTGATCAGCCTCCTTTTGGATCAATGGGAAACACTGCAGGAGAGCTGTGGAGCAGAATCAGCCTTTTTGTTATTAACAGCTCAAGGAAAGATGAGATCATACCAGCCAACATCATTTCCAGAATTGAACTGGACTGTCCCTCAGAGAAGAACAGCTCCAAACCACCCTGCAATGGACAATATTCCCTAGGTGTTTCAGATCTTTCACATGGGTCTAAAGAGATACAAACCCTCTAAGGACAAACAGCTGCACTCATGGAAATGGACTCCATTCACGAAACTGGGACACATTTCACCCTCCCACAGGCTCTCTGCTCACCCTCACCAGACAGCTCAGGACTGCTGTCCACAGTCTGGAGCACTGACTGAAAGGGCCAGAGGCTGGAAGGCACCTTCACAAGTTTTGACATGAAAAAAAACAGGAAAGAAACAGCTGCTGGTGCCAGCTCTGGTGGTCCATGCTGTACCACTCAAAGCCACAGCCTCAGCTGGCCTTCCAGATGTCTGAACAGGCCAAGCTGAGCACACCTGCCAAGGCATCCAGCTTAGAAAGCTCTGCACCTCACCCAGGACACTACTAGATAAACTCAGCCTAAGGTCACCAAGTCAGAATAAAAAACACGGATGCAGCTGTGATGACCACTCACATTTGCTCCAACCACTTCCCTTTCCTGCCGGAATTGGCTGATCATGCAGTTGATTCAAAAATATTGCTCGTTTACTGTTTCAACTGGCAAGAAACCAGCACATGCCCCTCTCTAAAGCTTGGGATGATGTCCAACTGCATCCTGGAGTGATGGGAGAGACATTGGCAAAGGGGAAACTGATGGATGGAAAGTTTTCCAAAGCAGCCAATCATTTGGGGTGTGTAATTTGGGATCTCCCTGGATTTTCCAGGGATGAAGTGCATGCATTCCATCCTTGCCCCTTCTCTAAGCTCCAGCTGCTCAGCACATCTGGAGCAAAAGAAGACAGGAGACATATTTGCAAATTCTGAGCTGCTACTCCCAGTGACCCCAGGAGAGAGGAGAATGAAAATCAGGTCTCAATTCTGCTATTAAGCCCATCCTGCCCTTTCTCCCAGGGTCACCCAGCACAAGTGGAGGGAATATTCTGCTGCAGCATTTTGGTGTCGTGCGGGGACCACAGGCACTCGCAAGCAGCTTGAGCAGGGCTGCTTGCCAAGGTAAAGCAGCTGGCACTCCAGCTCCAGAGGGAGCAAGGGATTCAAGCAGGAGGGTTGGAATCGTAAAAAGGCCTTTTTTACGCAAGTGATCTTGAATAGATTGGGTGGGGGGGGGAAAGTTTCCAGCTCTGAGAGCTCTGGCTCACAGGCTGGGAGCTCCAGGGGGTCCCATGATGATGCTCCTGAAGAGATCACGGCTGTCTGCCTGCACCCAGCTCCACAGATTTTTCCACAGTGGGCAGCAGACAGCATCAGGAGAGCAGATGTGCTCACAGAGCTTAGCCCAGCATGGCAGCAAACAGCAGAGCTTTGCAGGGCTCTTACACACAGAACAAGGCACACCAGCAGAGCAGGTGGGGAAGCTCCCTTACCTGTATCCTGCCGGAACTGTGTCCAGCTTGGAATGTCGATGACGTAGGGAGCCAAGGCGGGATCGGCGTGTCCCAGAGGGATGCTGCTGACCAGCCCCGACCCCGAGCGCCGGCCCTTCTGCTGAGGGGCCTGGATAAGCTGCTCGATGTAGCTGCACACGCTGCCTCGGTACGGCCTCCACCTGCCAAACTCATCCTGCCACTCCCACACCGCCACTGCTGTGGAGCTGCTGCTGTGGCCCGGGGCAGGACCGGGCGCTCCGGATGGCCCGGCTGAGCCGCTCCCCGCTCCCTGAGCTGCTGCCATGCTCCCCCCCTGAGCTCTGGCACGACGTCAGTGGAAGTGGCAGCTCTGCTGGCTTTACACCATCTTCTCCTGGGGACCTGCAGCAGGAAACAGAGAGCATAGGGAGCTGAGAATGATGTCCAGAATCTCCCCCATCCCACATCCACATCACACAAACCATCTGAGAGGGAAACAAGCTGACTTGCACAGAGGATGTTCACTACTGATTTAACAGACTCCAGAGAAGCAGACAGGCCTCAAAACCCTCTGGCTGAGGGTGAGTGAGGTGCCACCACTCACTCCCTGCCAGTGCTGGAAACTTCTGCTAATTGAGGGCATGCTTCAGAGAGACTCTGCTTCCTATGGTTTGTGGCACCAAACACCACCTGAGACACCACAGATCTGTACTAAACCATCTCTGAGCCACCGCTGATCTGTGTCAGGCAGACCTGTTAGCCTTGGCATGAGTTCAGACACTCACTAACCAGCAGTGTGCCAGGGCAAGCTGCCATTCTGCCCCTTCCCCACGCTCAGCACTGCTCCTGGCAGCACTACACTGACCATCCCAACGTGAGCTGCCAAATGCTGATCAAACATTCATTCAGAAATGACTGAGTTACACCAGCGGCTCCCAAAACTTCACACTGATCAGAGCTCCAGGGCTACACCATCAGCTCCATTCAGGCTTCTGACCACTTCGTTTTGGGCCAGGATCAGTCCTGTGACTCCTATGCAGCATTATACATGCAAACAAAGCCAGAAGACAACTCTAAATGCACACTTTGCAAATCACACACTTCTTTAGTTGAGTGAGATCCCAGCAAAACATAGATGGGGAGGAATACAAAAGAACCAGGAGGAACAAACACACTGGCATAATCAGCTGCCTGTGCTGAGGGCACTCAAGATCAAAGCACACCTATTTGCAGCTTCTCAGGTTGGAAAACAAGGAACATCTCCAAACAAGGGACAATCAGCATAAGAGACTCAAGCCCTTAAGAGATGATTTGGAAAAGAATAGTGAGAGGGTAGGACAAAGACACCAGACAAAGACACAAAGGACAGTGCTTAAATTCCAACAAGAAGAGATCATCACTCTCAGCCCCCAAGGGACTTTAAAAGAGCAAATCTAAAGGCATCACATGATCACCAACAGACACCAGAGGTCCGATATTTGACATTCCTTGCCTGTTGTGTCATGCCAAGGAATCGTGCCCAAACCATCTGCACAAACATCTGTCCAAATGCTGGACAACCACTTGGAGATCCCCACGTTGTTGCTCATGTGTAGGTGGGTTTGGCTGTGAATGAGTGAAACTCATTTTGTTTTAAAATAAATTCGCCTTCTCCTTTCAGAGGTCTCACGTCATTGATTGCTCGCTTAACTCCCAACAGTCAGCAGGGAGCCGTGAGCTCCCTTCCCATCCAATGGAAAAGTTCAGGTCTCCCAAGAGGCAGAGCAGCAGTGGGTGGCTTCCACTGGAGGATGCCATCTGCACAGAGAATGACATCCCTGCCGGATGGGGGAAGATCCCACGCTCCGTGGAGCGTCCCATCCATCATGCCCGTGTGGCTGGATAGCTTAAAAAAGACAGAGAAGGAGAGCGAGCACAGAACAGACACACCCACACGTCTGCATTTGTAAGAGGAAGGCAACAGTTTCTCCAGGAATTCAGTGTAAATTCGTTTATGAGCCGCTCTGAGATTTTTACACAACACCCCCAGCTCAACTGGTCGTGGTGACAAACGGCTCCAGATCACCCTGGTCTCTGCTATCAATTATTTCCTTTCAATCCATTCTTGCCTAACACACCAAGGACAGTTATTTTATTGCTCAAAACAGCAAATTAAGACTTAAGGTATCAAATCCAACACCTGCCTCTGCCACTTCTTTTTATGGCAGGTTTCACACAACACTTTTCCAGCTCAAGGACCACCAGCATTGTCCGTGCTCGACTAAGAGCAAAAGCAAAAGCCAGGCTGTGGCATTTTCTGTCCCACCCACCTGCACTTGGTGCTCTGAACCCCAAATACAGAACCAACGCCTTTCCCCCCGCCCCCTCCCCCCCAAACTTGTTACCAAATATTTATCTGCAGAGAAGAGAGAGGCTGTGAGGAGGGAGTCAGCGCTTCGTTTTCCTTCCTTTCTGAAACAGCAGCAGGAAATGCAAACAGGCAGACACCGCAGAGAGAAGCCACCTCCTTCCCGTGTCACCTCACACTCGCTGGGGTATCAGCTGGGTGACAACAGGCTGTCCCTCAGGCCGGGGTAGCAGCGATGCTGTGAATCCTGCAGACCACACGTGAAAGGACCAGGGCTGGCTGCACGTGAGTGTCGCGTGCTCCAGCATCCACTTCTCCATCAGAGTGGAAAAATATTTCCTGCGCTGGGACTGCTGCTCCAAAGGAGGAGCGAGGGGCGTATTGCAGCCTCTGCCAGCTCCTGCTGAAAGCTGCAGGAGCCAACAGCTGTTTGCACGGATTGGGAAGCCAGAATTACACAAGTCCTGGAGTTAAGGACAACGAGAAAGAAAAGGCCTAAAGTTGCAGTTCCTGACTCCTCTTTCAGAATTCAGCAGCACACTAATGTTAAAAGCTGAGCAATTCAATACTGGAGCTGCTTGCACAGTGTTCAGCATTACACCTTAGCAGAAACGGTTTGAGGAAGAGTGGGATGTGGTTTGAGATGTGTTACACATCCCGGCTCACATCTTTACTCAACTCCCATGGACTAGAACACTTCACCACGAGCTTTAAAAATACCTTCAAAAGCTGAAATTCACATCAACCCTAAAAGCTCTTATTCACCCAACAGTCCTGGCTCCAGTCAGAAATCCTCTGGGCCGCCCTTCCTCCAGTGAAAAGAAAACCCTGGCTAATTCAAATGCAGACTTAAATACTCCAGCCAGATGCCCTTCACTTTGAAGGTATTTGGTAACATGGGCTCAGAGCTTGAGTTGGGATTTGTTTGGTTAGAAATTCATGCCCAGCACAACCTCTGAAACATCTGTCCACATGGCTTTAATTGGAGACTTGGACAGGAAAAAAACTGAGTGCATTTCAGATGAGTTTTCCAACAATTTCACTTTCTGTTCCTCAGACTCCAGCAAATGGTGGTAAGAAGGCTGGAGAATAGGAATTAAAGCCTTTGAAAGCTGTGTTTAATTCTCTCTCCTACTTCCAGAAATCAGAATTTTCTTTAAATACAGGATCTTAAAATTAATGGGTCTGAGATGATTTCTTAAAAAGCCAACTCATTTTTTAACTTTCTGAACTTGAATTTCCAGCACTGAAAAAAGTTTTCATGAAATGCAAGCTTGTACCTGGAAAAGAAAAAGAGCCTTGGGAGCTCTTGAGCTGGGCTGAATTAAAAAATAAAATGTCACCAGATTGGTAAAATAGAGACTTTTCAGCAGGTTATTCAGAAAAGAGAGTGCCCGGGAGGGATTGTTAAGCATCATGACACCACTTTAAGAGACGGGACTGGGAGGGCAACAAAGACCCCATGGGAAGAGATTACACAGGGATTAGGGAGCACACAAAGCACAGGGAGGTCACAGGGCTGCAGTAAAACGCGACCGTGTGCAGGGGACACGACTGGAGCAGCTTTACAGGTGCTCTGAGCCATCCCCCGACCCCAAACCACCCAGCCAGGGCCCCCACGCCAGCTGAGCTGACAGCAAAACGCGATGCAACAGGATGCACGCTGTTGCCAGGTAATTCATACCCAAACACAACTTTCCTCACAAGCACCCAGCACCAGTTAGCACCAACTAAACACAGAACAGAGCTCGGCAGTAGAGAAGGGTCACAGCAGTAACTCCAAGCACGCAGATCCATCCCAATCCTGCCCTCTCTGCTGATCCCCACGGCGCAAGGTGGCTGGGTTGACAGCCAGAACCACAAGAAATAAACCCGGCTGCTCCAAACCTGGACTTCTTCCATTCAAAACAAGTTTTAAGCGAGTTCCCCTCGGAGTGAGGAAATAAAGACGGCAACTGAGGCGGAACAAAGCGTTTGCCCATCAGTCAAGCCGAGGGCTGGTTTCGGGCACGGGTGAACAGAAAAACTGAGGCAGCGAGAGGAGGGCAGGTACAGCGACACAGGATCCCACCTGGACACGGGATCTCACCACACTTTGCATCCTACGCGACCACTCCCGGGTCCTTCTGAGCACCCAGGCGGGTTATTTATTTGCACGCTGACTCGTGAGGTGAGAAATTGGCACGATCCGCAGAGCCCCTCCAGCTCCCCGAAGGCTCCGGCCGGCAGCAGGAGCTCCGAACGGCCAAGCCGGGTCCCGCCCGAGGAGCCGCTGGCTCGGGGCTGCCCGGCGGGGCCACCCAGCCCGCAGGGAGCTCCCCCCGGCCCTGGGGCCTGGGCGGAACCCGCCACCCACCGCAGCCCGGTACCACCGGCACCACGGACACCCCCTTGCCCCACGGGTGCCGGAAGCTGTCCGGGCGGCACCGACGGCCCGGGGAGCTGTGGAGGGCCCGGGGCTTGGTGCGAGGGGAACGGAGCCCGTGTCCCCATGCTGACGGGACGCCGAGCAGGCAGGGCCCAAAGCGGCCGCAACGGCCCGGGAGGTTCTTCGCGAACGGCCCGGGCTGTGCGGCACAGGGTACCGGGGGTGCCCGCCCCGCGAAGCGCAGCACAGCGAAACACAGCCCAACCCAGCCACCCGTCCCGGCGCCACCGTCCCCCGGTCCCGTCACCCCCAACCCGGGCCCCCCGGCCCCTCACCCCTCGCAGGGCCCGGCGCCGCCGCTCCCGGCCCGCGGTCACGGAACCTCCGCGCATGCGCACGCCGGACCGCGGCGGGGAGCTGAGGGGCGGGCCCAAGGGGGAGGGAGGGACGTGATTGGTGGAGGCGTGAGGGAGAGGAACGGTGAGCGTGAGGCGGTGTGGGGCCGAGTGTGCTAATGGGTGTGTGAGAGTGATAATGAGTGTGATAACGAGTGTGTAATAGTGGTAATGAGTGTGAGGAGCGAGTGTGTAATAGTGGTAATGAGTGTGGGGAGCGTCTGGGACTGAGTGTGTGATAGTGATAATGAGCATAAATGTTCGGGACTCAGGGTGGTAATGGGTGTATTACAGAAAATAAGTGTGGTAATGAGTGTCATAATGAGTGTGCAATAGTGGTAATGAGTGTGGAAGTGAGTGTTAATAGTGGTAATGAATGTGGGGAGCATGTGGGGTCGAGTGTGGTAATGGGTGTGTAATAGTGGTAATGAGTGTGATAGTGATAATCAATGTGGTAATGAGTGTGATATTGAGTGTAATAGTCATAATGAGTGTGATAATGGGTGTGTGATAGTGGTAATGAGTGTGGGGAGTGTGTGGGACTGAGTGTGATAATGAGTGTGTGATAGAGATAATGAGTGGGAGTGTTCGGGACTGAGTGTGGTAATGACTGTTTGATAATAAGTGTGACAATGAGTGTGATAGTGGTAATGAGTGTGGGGAGTGTGTGAGAGTGCCCATGGGTGTGTGATGGGATCAGTGTGTATGTGTGTGTGGCACCAGTGCAGCCTTTCCTGCAGTTTAACACCTCTGCGTGCCGGTGTGGCAGCTCCTGTGGGAATGTGGCTGTGACCCCTGGACCCAGATCCAGCCTGGATTAATCAGCTTCTCACCACCTTGAGGGTTTAGTTGACACCCATGTGAATCCGAAGCAAAGCCCTAGAGATGCCTGTTGTTTGGGATGAGGATGGTGCAACACAACCCCACAGATCTCTGCAACAACACAGCACTGCTCCCTCCCGGCTGCTGCACCTCCATCACTCCCTTTCCTGGAACCCCCACCAGGACCTTGGCAGCAGTGATCAAAGAATCACAGAACCAGAGAATCATTTAGGGTGGAAAGGACCCTTAAGATCACCATAATTCCTTCTGAACCAGGAACTGTTCACCAGTCCTTATCAAATTACTTGAAACCTCCCTGGACTTTACACCCAGCAGTATTGATTCAGCCATGCCCTGATACACCTCCCCCAAAAGGTTTATAAAATAAAGAACATTATGTTTGTAGTAGTTACAGCAAAAAAATAACACACAGAACCAGTTTATACTGTAGGAATGGAGGGATATTGAAAAAATTTTCTTCCAGGGTTAAATACATGAGGCTCATCTTTAGAGTCTGAATAAAATTGGTGTTCATCCCAAAATGTACAATGCCAAGCACATAACCACTACAGCTCCAGTGAAAACCCTCTGGAGCTGCATCCCCCACAGCTCAGCCTCATATGCAAATGCCCATGGATTTCTGTGCTCCAGGATGGATGAGACTGTCACATACTTGAGCTCAAATTACTCACAAAGTACTAATAATTGCCAGAAGTGATTGATAGCCTGCTTGTAATGTGTCTGCTAAAGCAATAAGTTTCACATTTACAACTCAGGTGCTTGGGATTCCTGTCTCCCGCGGCTGTAATTAGAAACTGGAGAGCAATGCAAGGGTTTTTTTTCCCCTGAAAAATAGATAGGAATGCTTCATAAAGCATTGCTGGGAGCAGACTATGTGTTCCATGTGGTTGCATGGGTGGACAGGTATTAAATATCCTCTGATCCTAAATAGGAAAAGGTTTCAGGGAGATTTGTGGACGGTGAAGAGGGGATTCTAGCAAGCCTTGCAGACCTTTATGTCATGGCTGGAAGATAAAGGGATGCTCCCAATGAGTCCTGGCTGGTGAGAGAGGATGGGTGAGGCCTCAGGGTGATGCTCCAGGGCTGAAGGGTGCTACTGATAAGGGCTGCAGGGTGGGGGAGAGCAGAGGTGAATTGGGTGCAGCTCCTGGGTGGAGGGAAGGGCTGTACCGAGGAGATAAACCACTCAGGTGGTGGCTGAGCTGTGGGAAGAATCTTAAATGGAATTTTTTTTTTTTTTTTTTTTTTTTTTTTTTTTTTTTTTTTTAGAAGGGATTAATGATCTAATCTCGCATCAGGGTCCCTGGAAGGTTTTGCCAGGCACAGCGAGTGGCTGAGGCGCCTCATCTCAGCATGGCTGGTCCCCAGTCTCACTTTTCTCACACCTCTCCATCGCTTGTCCTGTATTCCATGATGGCCCAACAACTTGAAAGGGGTTAACAGAGCCATGGGCAACGTGAATCAGGGGTCTGGTGACCAGCTGAGCCTGTCAGACCCCACTGCACAACTTCCTCCAGCTGTTCTGTGTGAGGTGGTTGGAAAGATCCTCAATGATCCCAGAGTCTAAAAGCTGGATCTCAGTGTCCTGCTGTCCCTAAGGTCCCTGTTTTCACAGGGATGCAGACCTCACAATCCTCACTGCCTGCAAAAATATTTTATATTTTACATGATTTTTACCTTCATGATCCCCAGATTTTAACGCAGTCCCTTATGCTTTTTTTTTATTTTCCAGCTGGATCTCTTTTTCCTCATGCTGTTCTTTCCCACCCTTCTCTGCATGCTCCCCAAATCAGTATGCAAAGCACTGAGTCCTCCAACGTGGCGTCATCTCCTGTCTGATCCATCCACACACTGGGGTAACCAGCCAAATATTTGCCTTCCCCCTGCTCCTTTCCTTGCAGTGGTGCTGGAAGGCTGTTGAATTAATTTCTCCGTTGCTGCTCCCTCTCACACGGTTTTGGCTCGTGGTCCTACACTAATATCTACAAAACCTGGTGCTTGAGGCTCTGCTAAATTGCCAGGCTTAGCCTGGTGCTCCAGGGAATAGCCTGGCCACTTAGGAAACTGTCTGTCAAGCTCTGCTGGGATTGCTGCAGCACTTTGAATTCACAGCCCACTCGATTTCAGATTAATTTCCCTGAGCAGACAAACCCAAAGTGACAGGAATTAGGAAGAAATTCCTCTGCAGGCAAAGGATAATAGGTGAATTTTGTTTTTATTTTCCTCTGCAGCAGCTGCTGCTGCCAGGGACCAGTTAGACAAAGCAGGGATGGATCTGGTGTGAGCATCCCCCTCCTGCTGGGTGACCTTGCTGTCCAGCTCCTGGGATTTAGGGGGACATGAGAGGGACATGTTCCACATCCCTGCTGGTAATGGGAGATACCCCATGGGCTCAGCTCAGCTCTCTGTGTTCCACTGCCTGCCTTCTCTGGGCAAATCATGGAATCTTGAACAGTTTATGTTGGAAGGGACCAGCCCAGGTTGTTCTAACCCCCCGCGATGGGCAGGGACACCTTCCACCATCCCAGGCTGCTCCAAGCCCCACACACCCTGAGCTTGAACACTTCCAGTGTCTGTATCTTCTCTGTGCCAGGCCCTCATCATGCTCACCATAAAACATTCATTCCATCTGTCAATCCTAATTTACCATTCTTGCTTGATTGGTAAATTCCTGCCCCTTCTCCCATCATCCTGACCTCAATCTAAAGGTTCTCACCATCCCTGCCTTTGCTAAATCCAGCTGGGAAACTGGAGCCGAGTCCTGTGGGCTGTGTTCCTGTCTCCCCTGCTCTGGCCACACTCACCTCGCCATTGACACTCTGGGGGTGTCAAAGGGGTCTCTGGGGGTCTCTGGGTGCCCTTTGGGGGTCTCTAGGGGTGTCACAGG
>VRYO01000570.1:7568259-7657585 GCA_009812075.1 Sialia sialis | reverse complement strand
AGCTACGAAAATTACCGAGAAAACAAAAGCGGTGACTTAGTTTGTGTTTTTTCCAGTCGCAGCCAGTCTCTCTCTGCCCAGTACCGGAGATGGGGGACACGGCCCGTCCCGCGCAGCCCCGAGAGCCGAGGTGGTGCCGGCAGCGTCCCGGGTAGGAGAAGAGATGGGGAAAGGGGGCTCCCCGCTTCCCTTGGCCATCCGGAACGGAGAGGCGGCACTGCGGCGTCTCCAGCGGGGAACCCGGCTGCTGGAGCTGGGCTGGCTCGAGATGATCGAGAGCAGCTTCAGACGCCTTGCCCCCCGCCCCCGACCAGAGACAGACAAGGAGAGGCAAAGCGAGCCCCATCCCGGCCAGCTCTTTAGCCCGAGAGATCGTGAGCTGCGTGCGGCCAGACGACCTTTCTTAGCATGATAATGGGAAGAAATTCCAGCGAGAACAAAGCCCCAACAGCAGGGCAGCGCCAGAAAACGTGACGAAGGCAAAATGAGAATGTTTTCTGTCAGAAAATGAGTAATAATATTTAGTAGAACTTTTGGAGAAATTTAGTAACATCACTTTCACATGATAAATACAGGCCGTGTCCATCCTTCCAGCCCAGGAGAACTACAGGAAAAGCGGAGTGCCTTGTTTGGATGTATTTCCTTAAGACTCTGTACTGTACCCTGCCCAGCTCAGGAGCTGGAGCTGCTCTTGCAGGACACAACGTCTGAAGGAACACTGCAGCTGTGACATTAAAGCCAGCAAAAACAATGACTAAATAGAAACAGACGGCACTCACTCGCGGCAGCAGGATGCCGGCGGTCTCGTCGCCACTGGCCGCCTGACACCGCTAACTAATTCTGCTGTGCTTTGCAATTTATTTTCAAAGTATATGAAGTAGTATTCACCTAACTCACCTTGCTATAGCTCGTTCCATTTCACACCTGGCTTTGTCCAGTGAGACAGCAATGTCTTTTTAGGCTATTTATAGTGGCAAATAATTCTGGTTACATTTTTCAAAGTACATTTGCATCAACTAAGATGAATTATAGACGTCACATTTATATATTGCACATTATAGACAAATAATTGATTCTCCGGTGTGTATTTTGAAACATACAGTACCCTGCTTTAGAATCTGTACCAAAACTGAAAGTAGTTGTTCTGTATCTGGGAATTTTGAGATAACTGTAAAACACAAGTATACACATCAGAAAATCAGTAGCAATATCAAACCCAGTACATCCTGTACAGGGTAACTGATTGCAGTCTTAGAAAACTTTCTCTAATCTTTCTATAGAATTAGCCCTCCTTTCATTAATATAACTAAAATTGCTTTCAAAGGAGTCACTTACTGCTTTTTCGGACTGCTATTTTGTAAACAAACACAGCAGGGGTACAACAGCCATCAAGAGCAGCAACCAAGAAAACGCTTACATATTGAATATTTTAAAGCAGTACATTCAGCTCTCGCTGCCCTGCTTTGCTCCCCAGGCACTGCGCCGGCAGTGACCGAACTCCAACTCCCAGCAGGCAGCGGGACTCGCGTCTCCGGAAGCGGACGGAGCCGTTTGGCCCGGGGTAGTTGCAGCGGAGCGCTGGGGATCGCGCCGGGCCGGTGAGTGGGAGGCGTCGCTCCTCCTCCCGTGGGCCCGGAGCTGCTCGGGGGGATGTGGCACCGCTGGCTCCTGCAGCGGGCTGTCCCCAGCCGGGGAACCGGCCTGCGGCGGAGTTCCTGAAGAGATAACGTCAGACCCGTGAGGCTGCTCTCGCGCAGCTCGATGCCCGTGGGAAAGGCGGTGCCTCCCCCCTTTACTCGGAGCGGCCCGAGAGGCCTTTTCGGTTGCAGTTTCTGTTTTGTACGTAAAATGCGGGAGCGGGCCCCTGAGTTCAAGCGGGAGGCGTGTTTCCCTGCCCGGGTATGGGAAAATAGCAAGAAAAGCATCATTTTGGCCATGCACAAATCCGCATTGAAACAATTAAATGTCGTAATTTTTAAGATTTCTCTAGAGAACCCTTCCCTACAAGTGCTTCCTACCGCCACTGGTTTTAGGGGGAAAAGGCCGTCCTAAGGACTTCATGTGCCTCCTTTACAGGTTGTTTCAGCACTCCTTAGTTCTCTGGCCAACATTTAATTTTCTGCACTGGAGGACAAGAAAGAAACAATAGTGTCTTCGTATATTATGCTGATTAATACTTTAATTAATACTTTCCTAATCTCACTTTGTCATGTAGCTGACCTTTGTGTTGTCTTTAAAAAGAAATGTGTTTAGATTTATGAGTATCATTCATAGGAATGCCTCTGTTTTAAATAGTAATTTCTCCTGGTACAATGATTGAAAGAAGAGTAAAAGATTGGCAGGTAACACTGAAATGACTCCATAACCCGCAGTACCTCGTTTCAGAGTCCCATTGACAATGTGGAAGATGGCATTACTTACCTACAAGTTGATGCCTTAAGGTTTGACCTGACTTCAAATGAACAACGAAAAACAAACAAACAAACAAAACAAAAAAAAAAACACCCCACCAAAAAACCTCCACCAGAAACACAGCGAACAAACAAGCAAATGACCCAGGAGAAACCCCCTCAGGTCCTCCTCCCACATCCACTTGGAAATATGGCCTTAGCCCAAAGATTGCTGAAGACAATAGAGCTAGAACTTTAAAAGCTAATACATTCTTCATATATTAAATACAATTGGATCTACTGCATAACCAAATAAGCCATATTTTGTGCATGGATTTAAAATGGCATGATGTTAAACTTGAAGGTTTTGATTGTCCTCTGAGAATTCAGTCGAGATAGGAGCATTTATAGTAACACACTGGTCTGTCATTTCAGTGAATCTGTCATTACTTTAGCCATCATTTTATATGATGTTTTGTAGTTCATTCTAGTCTCACAGTTTAAATTGCAGATAGAGAAGCATTTGAATGTTGTTATTTCTAGGTAAGCCATGCCTGTTTCAGCTGATGAAACTGGGGGGAACCTGGCTATGAGAGGTACAGTCCTAACTCCAGCTGGAATTGTAGGATTACAAGGTTTGTACCAGATGCTGTTTATTGCAAGTACGGACTTTGGTCAGTGGCTTCCTTAGCTTTTTTCTAAAAATGTTTCACAAAATGAAGTTCAAAATCACAGTTAAATTTTGATAGGTACTGTTACTCATTCCATGTGCAAGTGGAATTGTTACAAGAGAGAAGTTGCTGTGAGATGCTAAAAACTCGAAAACTCATCGAGCTATAACCTTCATCCTTCCTGAAGGAAAGAGAATGCTTTTTTGCTGAATTGAGGACAAAGATCCGTTTAACAAAATGGGAACCAAAAGTACTATGCAATTCTTACATGTTACTCAGATGCTATTGGAATGGAACTGCTGGGCTTAGTCTTTTATTTGAGTTGTTTATTTGAGTTAATTCTTTCACGCTTCAAGAGAGTATGTTCACTTTGAAACAGATTAGAAAGCATCTCAGTGGTAATCCTATTTTTTAATTAGTATGTTTGACTATTCCTGGTTGCTTGCTAAATTATGTTTACATTGCTTGGTAGGTAATCAGTTTGCTGAATCATTTGAGCTAGGTTTTCTTATTTTTAGACTCTGTGAGGAAGGAAAAGGGAAGTGATTAACCTGCCAGTAAATCTTAGGAAATTAATCAGTAGACTGAAACAAGTGTAAAATGCCACATTACTTGAAAATTTTTGTTAATTTTTTTTTCAAAATTTCAAAGTGAGTTAGACTTTGAGTTATATGTTGTTGACTGTGTTGAAAGTAATTTAAAAATGCCTTGATTTGGGTAGAATCATCATCTACACAGAATGTAAAAGCTCAAGAAGTCATATCACGAATCAGTCGAGAGGAGCTGGAAGACAGATTTCTTCATCTACGCGATGACCACATCCTACTCAAACAGCATGCAAATAAGCAAGAGGAGAAAATTAAAAGGTATATGGGGTTTAACATTTTTAACTCACAGTACCTTTTTGTCCCTTTAAAGCATCATCAACAAATTAAAAATCATGCTGATTTCTCTCAGACCACTTTCTAATGCAGTAGCAAAAATCACTCACTGGATGGGGTTTTTGTGTAGATTTCTGTTTGTCTCTTGAGTATGTGAGATGGTTTTTGCAGTAACGCCTATCAGATCTCCGTGTACCGGTACGCTGCTGTCAGCTACATCAGAGGTGATACCTTGGATTCCCAGCTGTGCTGGCGGAGTGTTCTGGTAATTGGAGAGCAGACTGTAGAAGCTTAATGGTTCATCAGGCATTTCATTCTAGAATAAAAATTATTTATACAGAGAGATTCTGCCCCCTTTTTGGTCCCAGTCTGTCTTTCAAGAAGTTGAATAACATCTAGCTTTTTATTGGTGAATTAGCACTAAAATGTCTTTATAATCATTGCTCCTTTATTCAGTGTAATAGATAACTTGAGTGAAGAAGTCCCAAATAGCGTGGTGAGCTCAGTACTCAGTTTGCCCACTAATACGCAAGCAACTTTAGGGTGATTGTTAAACTTGGTATGCTAAGATTTATGTACTAATCTTTGCCAGGACTTAGTGTGGCAGCTAACCAGTCTGGACTGTCAAGAACTGTCGTAGTTTTACAATATTGCAGGAGGGCTGAAAGCTGTGACTCTGTGTTCGCATTGTGCTAATTGTTAACAAAGTCTTTCTGCATCTAAGCCAGTTTCTGGTGAGGAGCTAATGAATTCATCAAAGAGTAGCTGAAACTATTGACTGTTTAATACTTTGAAGCCCAAAACATTATTTTCTTTTGACTCAGTATTCAGTGAGCCATGGTCCAGTTGACCAGGATTACATAATTTCTGTCTTTCGTGTCAGGCTGTTGTCAAATACAAGGTTGTAGATCGAATGAATTGTTTCATTATTTCAAATGGCAGTTCCTATGTTTCTGTGCACAGGAAATACTACTCATCATCCACTTATACCAGGTGGGTGCACTCATAGTCCACTTAGGTAAAATAACACACAAATAAATATGTCCCTCCTTTACTAAATGATAAGCCTTAGGAAACTGTTATTTGTCGGTGCTGTAAAGCAGAATGCTGCTCGGTGGTTTCAGTTATCTTCAAGGAATTCGTTGCAGGCAACAATGGTTGTATCAAAACTCGGAAGTTTACTATCAAGGTTCTATGCAGAAATCTTCACAGTGGTTAAGTTCCTTTCAACAGAATACTGTTTATGCTGACTTTTCACATTATTTTTTGTATTTTTTTAATTGCTTTCCCCAGAATGACCACCAAATTAATGCGGCTTGTGAATGATAAAAGAAAATGTGGCCAGGCTGACTACGGACCCAAGCGGCTGGGTCAAGCTCTGGAGATGGAAGACATGATTGAGCATTTGCAAGAAAGAGTTCGTGAGCTTGAGAAGCAAAATGAGAGTCTCCGCAACAAACTCATTTCAACTAAACAGCAACTCCAGATTCAGGGCCATAGGCCTTGTCTGTACAGCTCCGTTCAATCTCGTGTGAACACTGGTCTCAAAAAAGAGAGTGAGGCTATTGGCATGCCAGAGCACACCAAGAGGGGTATAATTCACATTTATTAAAAACAGCAAACTCTGATTGTTCTTGAAATCACGAGTCTGAATTTCAAAACATTTTTAGTGCAGATCAGAAAATACGCAGAGCAATTATCGAAAAATAAAATGCCTGGAAAAATTAAGGATATTTCAGCTGTCTCTAAGGTGTTAAGAGACAACAAAACTCTACAAATAATAATTATAGCTTCCTGTATCTGCTTTTTGTTTGGCTGATTTAAAAATACCATGGAAAGTTCATCCAAAAGTCCTAATCAGGTATGAATGCTCTGTAAATACTTGTTTTCTTTATGGAGTGCAACCATCTAAGAAATTCCTTGATCTGGACAAAAGTAAGCAAAAATAAATATATATTCTGGGCATATATACACATTCACACATGAGCATACACGTGCACGTGCACATGCACACGCACATATGTATCACAACTACCAGTACCTTAAAATACACTGAAAGATCAAAATTCAAAATAGTTAAAGCAGCAAAGAAGTTATTTTCAGGCATTTTAGGAGACTGCTGGTGTCATTGTATCTAAGTGATGCAGTTCTGGAAATTGAGGAATGGCTGTGTTAATGCTGTTTTTGGAATTAAATGTGTTTGGTTCCACCTCAAAAGTTGGTTAATTTCTTCTTGCTAAGGGCAAGAGAAAAATGTGGAGAAACCATTGCATTTGCTCCTATGGTAACAATTCTGCCTTGATTAATTTCTCGCTTCTCTTCTTCACCATGGGATTAGGATGCTTCTACACAACACAAGGAAATCACCTGCACTGCGACTAAAATATGGTGCTAACAATTGTGTGTTTGGGTGAATGACACTTAGGATTTTGCAAAGAAAATGCTGAGAAAAAGTGATTACAAGCATAAGTTCCTCTCTAATAATACTGATATTTTTGTCTTTTTTGAAGACACAATCTCTGTTCCCTGTCTTTGAAAGTAGTCTTCTAAAATACTTTCAGGACATGTTTTTAACAGTTCACTTTAACACTGTACTGCATCACCCATCCTTCAAATTTTACAGCGGCTTGTGTTGTGCATACTATGATTATTTCTTTCCATGTGATTTAGATGTAAAAATACTTTTTTGACATCTGTATAGAAGTTTCAGTTGTTTCTACTGTGTAAAGATTGTTGGTTTGTTAAAAGCTTTTTCATTCAGGAAGTCAAAAATTAATCTTTTTTTTCGGTTTTCAGGAATGAGATTTCAGAGTTTAGAAGTGAGATCATCTGACCTCGTGCTCTCCAAATATGGACAGAGTCTGCTTGAGGATTCAAGGGCGGAAATCAGAAATCTGTATGATTTTCATATTACTTATTTTTTGGTCATAATTCTTAGAACTCACAATTTTCTTGAAGGAAAGAAGTATATATTTTAAGAAGTTTTCACTGCAGAAAATAAAATGGTTGGTTCTGACAACAATAACACTGGTAACAATGCGAAAATATTTTATGATAAAGAAAAAAGAGAATCAGAGGTTTAGAACGCGAAATGTAGGTACATAAGAATTTGGCGGCAAATTAAAACCAGTCTCCAGCGGTGAGGCTCTCTTTGTTAGGATGCAATGCTTGCATTCTTTGTTACTGGTCAAAGCTGACAAAAGAAGAAAGACCCTTAGCTGCAAAATTTTTACCAATGTAAGCCCTAAAATGTGCACCACCGTGCAAGTGATGCATTTAAGTGTCATTTCTAGAGGCAGACAGATTTTATGGATATGTGCAAAAAGCATTGGGATAGTTATGTAAAATGATTCTGATTCACTTTCGCATTTTGAAGTGTGGTTTGTAATCCAACTCCACTTTTTAACTGAAATTGAAACCTAGGAAACCCTTACAACATCGTTGATGTAGAGATTGCATGAGAATAGAGAGGTGTTGTAAAGAAAAGGTAGTAAACATCTAGTTTAAAGATAGTGAGGTCTGATTAGAATATTCTTCTTTGAATTGTGTAAATGTGTTTAAAACTTGGGTATTCTAAAAGCTGTTTGTTTATTTCCATCATGTTTTACTTAAGTCAGATTATCGATTACATTCTCTGTAAATGCTAGATTTCCAATTAATGGGCAAGCTAGGTTTAGAAATATATGGATTAATGTGCAGTCATTGCTTTTGTGCTTGAAAGTTTATCAACACAGAGATTAACTGGAATCATAGGAAACAATTGTACAGAAATATTCATATAAATTACCTTTAAAATTGCATTTACTAGATAAATTCCACTCTTTGAAACACATCTTTTGATTTTTTTTTCTTTTTTTTTTCTTTTTTCATTTTTTTTTTTTGGTGTCTTTTTCCCATCTCAGACTAAAAGCTTAAAAATTACTTTCAGTGCTTCGTCTGTTGTGATAGCTAGCAATGGTGTTCTGGTTTTGAGAAACCATTGGTTAGAATGGATTAGAAGGAGGATACTTCTAGTACAGCATATAAAAAACCATGAACAGTATTTTAGTGAGGTTCTGCTAAACGTTATTTAGTCCACAGAAACATTTAATTTGAGAGTTTGTGTCACGCTTTCATAGCAATTTAAACTTGTAAACCTTGCATATGATGTATGTTAATAAGAAATACAGATTTTGCCGAACACTTAAAAGTTTGGCTTACTTGAGTACTCTTTTCCTCTTCATTTGAAAAAGTACTGGTTTTGGAATGTAGGATGCTTGTACTTGCAGGGAGACTGTCATTGAGTCCCAGAGGAAACAAATTGAGGAACTAGACCGTGCCAGAGAGATTCTTGGGAGTCAGCTAAGAAGGAAAGAAAAGGAAATTGAAGAATCCACCCTACGGCTGAAAGAACAGGGTACAGCAAGCCAAAGGTACTGTGAAAAATTAAAATCTCCACTGTGCAAGCGTTTTTGATCAAAACCTGGAAGTGCGCCTTATAATAGGCTGGTGCGCCTTATATATGGGCGAAGTTCGGAAATTTGCCAACCCGGAAGTGCAAGCTGCAAGAGCCGTGGAGAGAGCCAGCAGCTGCGCGGGGCGAGCCGGCAGCCGATCCTCGCTGCAAAAAAAAAAGTGCGTCTTATACGCCAGTGCGCCTTATATGTGGACGAAGTGCGCGGAATTGCCGACAACCTGGAAGTGGGCCTTACAGGCATGAAGTTACTGTACTTTAAATGTCCTTTCTAATAACGAGTACAGGCTCAAATTATTCTTAGAATTGTAAGATACCTGCATAGATATTAAATTATTTTCTTGTAATTAAGACACAGCTGAGGCTTGTTTGAATATGAGACTTAAGATGTTATAGTCTAAGTTGCTAACTCACATTTTCTTTACAGTATTTGATAGGTGGAAACTTCACAAAATGGTATTCTACTGGCACCGAATACTTTGGGCCTTGGGAGAAAGGGAAAGCAATCTCTTTACGCATAGGACTGTTTGCCTTTTTGTATCATATAGAGTTTTATACAATAAACAAAGATGTATACGTATTGGTTGAAGTTGCTGTGTTGTCAAACAGTAGAATGTTTATTTATCTAGGCTCTCCAGTGTGAATTGTATAAGAACAAATTAATTCAGGTGTTACACACTACTTCTACAAAGTATCTGCTTATGATACATTTCTTTTTAATTTTGCAGGCTAAACATTCAGGACAATGTGGAAATGATCAAGGTCCGAAAACAGCTGGCTGAGAAAACCAATGCTCTTTCAGCGATGGAAGGAAAATTTCTCCAGCTTCAAGAGGTAATTGCAATTTGATCAGTAACATTCCTATACTCTTATCACATAAGCATGCTAAACGCAAGAAAAATTCTACACAGTTCTTGATTCTTACTCAAGACTGAATACATCAAAATGAATCCTACTTTACATGCAAACTACTCCAGATGGAGTAAGAATTTTTAGTCTTAATCTCTCTTTTTTTCAGCAGGGTCTAGCAGGTCTTAGTGATTTCATCTGCAAAGTCATACTAAGCAGATTATGAAGAATGAACTGAGTTGTCTAGCTGTTATGAAAAGAGATCCCTGATCATTTGGAGAGAGGACTTTGACTTAGATGTATTGATTTGCCAAAAAGGGTAACAAGCCCCCTCCACTTTATTATTCTTGGCTGAAGTTTGGGCAGTTTGGCTCTTCTGTTTTGACATTAGGATTTAACCTCTGCTAATATGTTCATGGAAATTATTTTAGACGTCTACTTTAAGTAATAATTTTCCTTATAAAAAGAGCAATTTTATGAAAATACCTCCAGAACATGCAATTCCATGGTAGATTACCTACAGGTTTTAATGATACAGCTTTTTTTCTAATTTTCCTGTATGCATTTGGAGAACTGCATGTGCAAACAAAGGTGGTGTGATAATACCTTGGAAATGGGAGAGTTCCTGTAAGTAGGAATCCTGACTGACACAGAGCTTTATAAAGTATTCAACCTTATGAAGTGGAAGCACTGAGTATCCCTATAAACTCTTACGTGTGTGTGCTTATTGTTAGCATGCTGAATAACACTTGTGCCATTAGATTTTTGATTCCTTTTTTTGCCCATGTTTGTTTCTGCATTTTGCTTTACTTTGCTTTGCCTCCCTCCCTTTCTTCAGTGTTTCCTGTATCTTCTCTGCCAAACTGAGAGAAGGTTCAACATGGTTTTGTGTCTTCTTTCTCTTTAAGAAATCTAAAATCTAAAATTTCAATTTTTACTAGTTTGACTATAGAACTTAAATTCTCTGTATTTATAACTATAAATAACTAGTTATAAAAAGAGCTATAGAAATAACTCTATTTCTTTTTCTTAGACTGGCTGCTAATATTGTTTATTCTCTGTGATTTTTATCTTCCGGAGAAATGAGTTACAAAAGGCTGGAGATCAAGTTGGTGACTGATTTTTCACGGGTGTTTTGTTAATTTCTGGTCTGTTCAGACTGGAAATGTGAGCGTAAGCAATTTTTCCAGGATTAACATTCAGCTTCTCCATTCAAATACTTGGTAGGAATATTGTATGGAAAAAATGAAGCTAACTTCTTTCTGTCTAAAAGCATTAAACATTAACTATTTTCATGTATATATTTGGCATTTATTCTCATCCAGTTTCATTTTATGAAACTGGTGCGGGCTTTCCACTATTTTGTCTCCAGTCATAATTAGAATGTGAAGTAGAATTTGGAATGAATGAGGGTTAATTACAGGATTGTGGAATGTAGGCAGTATATTAACTAATGTTCTGGAAATAAAGGCTCTATCGCCATCCTCCATTTAATTTTAAAATTGGTTGAATGTGCCTTACTATAATCCATCAAAGTAAATGAAAATATAAAGGAAATCAGAAGTCTCTTATTTAAGTTCTTCTAGCTCGGAAATGGAGCTGAATGCATGAGGGTTGTGAAAGAATTATGTATCTACAGTTGTGTGTATATGTATATCTATAAGTATAAGGATTTGTGTGTGTGTGTGTGTGTATATGTAAATGTAAGGGTTAAAAGAGCTGTGGCAAGCTCTATGATTAGCATAGATGTGGACAACACTGATTTCTGCTTGCTGCTGCAGTGGTTTTTGGTTAGCATGTCCAACCACTGTAACCACAGCACAATCTTTAATTGTTTTAGAGATTTGTTTCTTTTGTCATTTTCATAATGAGTGAACTGAGGGTTTAATATTAGAGGGCAACCAGGTCATCTTCTGCTGGCCATGGGAAGTGAAAGTTACTTTCAGTCACTTAGTTCAATACTCTGTCCTCCTGATCATCTTAAGAACATCTACTCAATGGCCCCTTGAGAGCCCCCTGTAGAAATACACGGTATGGGAACGTTCTACTAGGTCTGATTTTAATATTCCTTCCTTCCTTTTCACAGAACCTAAAGAACTTGAAGACCAACCATGATGCTTTATTAGCAAAAGGTGATGAACTGAATATTCAGCTGAAAGAGGAGAGGTTAAAGTGTTTCCATCTTCAAAAAGAATGGCAGTCGGTGACTATTTCAAACAGAAGGACGGAAGAGGTGAGATTGTGTTCAAGTGATCTGGAATCTGCTTGAGGTACATATAGATATGTAGGGAAGAGTTAATGATGGGAAACCTTTTACTTGTGGAAATGTGAACAGATGTTTCAAACACATTTAGAAGACTGATCTAGTGATACATATACTAGTGATATATATACTTTTATCCCATTAAAAAGAAAAAACTGGCTGCTGCTTGCTTTTGATAGAATAGCAAACACACCTGATCCCTATGCCCCATAGTCACTGCACCAGTGTTTGCACAATATTTGAGGTTAAAGCATGGGATATCATGTCAATTCTGATACTGACCAAGTACCTTGTTAAGTGAAATAAAATCATTCTTGATTTATCGATAATAGTTTTTTAGTATTCTTTCAACTCGATTTAATTCCAGTCAGTATAATGTTATATCTGATTTTTTAGTTCAAATCAGTTACTTCTGTTTCTTTGTCTAGTGGCTCTCAGACTGATGTCATCCACACTCAGGGTTAAAAGTCAGGTGGTTTGTCGCTCATTCTCTTCAAGGCATGAGGAGTAAGAGTCTGCAAGCTTATTTGTTTTTCTGTTACATTTTGTAGTAAATTTAGTTTTACTACCCCGGTTTACCTATTTTACATGTATATTGCATGAACCAAGTTTACCAAGATTATCTCATAGATACTTCCTCCAAACCTTTAAACTCTTGTCATGCCGGTATCTATGTTCTTGCTTTCTCAGAGCTTTGAAGTTATGTCTTGCATTAGCGAGTATTTTGGAAACAAGGATATGTTGTTTATAATGTCACTAATACACTTCGACTTTTAGATTTTTGTATTATTTTGCATTGAGATTGGCTCTGTTGGTTACAGCAGAGTGATAATACTTCCAAGGATGTGGATTTTATCCCCAAATGAGCCATTCACTTATAAGTTGGAGTTGGTCCTTGTGCATCCCTTCCAACTCAGAATATTCTGTGATTCTGATTTTGTAGAAAAAGAAGCAATAATAGCTTGACAATGCCTACAAATAATTAACTACTTGTCTTCGCACATTCATAGTAATTTCCTTTTGTGCTGTACATCACATGGAACTTCTTTCTTCATTTTAGTTACAGGAAAGGATAAATGATCTAGAAAAAGAGAATGAACTCTTGAAGGAAAACTATGATAAGCTGCATAACAGGTAAGTTATGGTTTCTGTATATAAAAAATTTGTTTCCGGTCCTGTTGAATAGGTCTTCGTACACTATGTGCTGGAATGTGCATATTGAGTGTTTGTGCAAGTGTGTAAATATCTTCATGTTCCAGTTTATCATATCAGTATGTGTATATGGAAACATTCATGGTACTCAGCCTGTATTTTATCTGTCCTGTTTTTCTAATGCTCTTGAAACAGTAGGTTACTACTTTAAAAATGTAATTAAAAATAAGTAGGAGTCACTTTAATTTGAACATAAATGAACGAAGCTTTTACTTGAATTTCTCATTATTCACTTTAGAGTTACTGTTGAAAGAAGAATACATCCAGGAAGATATATATTAATTTGAGTTTATTTTGGGGTTTTTTTCTTTAACAGGGGTGTTTGAATTTTTGTCTTAGCTTTTTCCAGCAGTTCACAGTAAACCCATATAAAGTCTGATATTTGACAGCTTTTCCACTGATTATTTTTGAGGTGTGGTTTGTTTCTTTTGTAATAGCTGTAATTCAATTTCTACTGATACAGAAGAGAAGTAATTCCAGCCAACTGCCACAAGCATATGAGAGAAAAATTGACCTTTAAATGTGCTTTTCCTTTATTGTGAAATTGATTTTTTGCACTAAAGAGGGTTAGATAATAAGGCTCGTGTCTTAATAATTGCCTCAGAAAGTAGGTAAAATGCTTCTTGACATCCTTTCTTGTATTGAAATTATTTAGTATCTTAAAGTGTGATGTTTATGAAAAAAATGTAAATGATTAAACACAGTGTGAATGATACCAAATTTTGTTTATGGTATTCTTATAATATTTCTTACACTTCTTATACTTACTGTACTCAGAACCGCTGCATGTAGTCACCCATTAAAGCAGGCCATTCTCTTTGAGTCTTCAGATACAGTCTACATTTCTTTAACCAGGCAACTGACTTTAGGTTCTGTATGTCTCACAAATTTAAAATAAATCAGATGGATGCTCCCAGTTCGCTACATTAAAAGGGTTTGTACACAAAAAAAACCCAGTTTTGTAGTTATCACTTGCTGAAGTTTTCAGTTGTGGATTATGCATTTGAATTCCTTTCCTAATCCCAGAGATGTTGCATGCTGCCAACTTTTATTAACTGTAAATTAATCATTAATTATTAAACTGTAAATGAGCTGTAAATTAAGGCCAGTTCCTTTGCTCATCCCGTGAATCTTTCATGTTTTTTAACTGCAGCCTGCGAGAGTCACCTTGGTTTCAGCAGCAGCAGACCATGTTTACATAATTCCTTAGCCACGATGATAGTGGTCTCTGTGTTGCTAAAAGTTTCTTTTCTTTATTATTTTTTGCTGAAGCTGATTTTCTAGAAGTTTTTCACGTAACATTTTTATTTACATTGCAGTTTATTTACTTTACAGTTTTATTTACATTTACAGTTTGTTAACATGAACTTGTTTTATCACAGTGTCTTCAGTCTGCCTCATGAACAGCAATGGAGATCGAAGGAGCAGCAACTGAAACTGCAAATTGCTAAACTAGAGACAGCTATCAAAACTGATTTAGCAGACAAAAATGAAATCCTTGACAAGATCAAAGTAGAAAGAGGTATATTTCTGAAAAAAGTAGTATTTTCTCAAGATAGGAGATTATACCCATGATGGATTTGAGATATACTGTCCAGAAAAGTGCAGTCTCTATTGCTGGTGTTTTCAAAGCTATGTTTTAAGTGTACATTTGCTAAATACACCTAAGTTATGACTGTCTACTAAGTGCAAAAGTTGACTCAATACAGAATACAGGCTGAATGAGGCTCATACAATTTCCGCTGCATTTATTCTTCATCTGTTGGGTTCATATTTATTCCGTGTTCAGTATTTCTTGTCTACACTAAAAGTTCTTGAGGAAGAGAGCGTCTTTCAAATTATAAACTACTGTTCTGTTCATTGTACAAAGCTACATGAAGCCCGTATAGACCCTTGGTAACGTTTGTCTTTTAATTTCGTTAACTCAGAAATTTTTTATATTTTCAGTTTATACTATTTTTTATTTACAGCATTGTACATTGAAAATAACACTGTTTTCTTTTAATCTAAGGAATTCATGCTATAGGACAACTTCTTAGTGCATACTGATCTTGCAATCTTCTTTTTATCTCAACACTGATTACCAGAGCAATATAAACATTACAAAAGACAAGCATAGGCAGAAAGTGAAAATATTTCATTTAGAGTTGATTCTTCAAATGTGTGTTTTTAAGAGGTGTATTTCTGTGAACGATGTAATGGAATGAAGTGGGCCAACTTGTTGTGAGTAATTCTTATGATTATGGCTTGAGTTCAGCATGTGCTTACCATTAGGATTCTCAGGAGCTCTGCTGACTTCAAATACTAGATTGAATATTTGAACACAGCAAGTGTTCGCAAAATTAGCCTTAACTAATGGCATTCCATCTTCTTTCCTTCCGGTGGGCATTATGTTTAACTGTCAAGCATTTACGTAGCTTGTTGTACTCCTAAACTGAAACACCAGCATACTACACTTCCAATTTCTATTAAAAACTCCTTCAAGCTACAGCTGGAGTAGATGTTATAATATCCTTTTAGACCTCTGTATCTAGGATTTGATTACAGCTCTGTCTTTCACAAAATGTAGGCAGTATAATTTTCCTCAGTCTCATATTTCAGAGTATCTGCCTTTTCTGCACATTCCTCTTTGAAGTTCAGTAGGATAATTGAAATTAATGCTTCTCTTAACATACTGCCTAGAACTACTGTGGAAATAATGTCGTGTCTACCCTTTGTAATTTGGTAATGAATCTTTTTCCTAAACTTCTCTTTGAGGTCTAAGAAAAATGGTAAAATAAAGGAAGCCTTGAAAATTCTTAATGCTACTGGAGACCAGCATCATCATTGTCAGTTGTCAACATCTTGATATTTTCTGTGTCCTTCTTCTGTATTTCCCTTTTCGAATGACCCTTTAATTTGATCTGAATGTTTTAGTATTTTTCTGGCCATAGCATCATAATGTGCTTTGTAATACTTAAAAGAAATAGAACAAGGACATGAAAATTTCCCCATACAAAACACATTAATTTCTGCATTTTGCAATGAAATTTTCATGCATATATTAATATGAAAAAAAGCAAGTTTGTAGTTTTTAAACTATGTTTAATTAAGTGAAATATTTTCTTCTTTTATATCAAGACCAAAATGAAAAGCTGATGCAAGACAACAAAGACCTGCAGTTACGCTACCTGGAACAAAAGCAACAACTAGATGATCTCAAACATCAAGTGAAGTTTTTGACAAAGGTGAACTATACTTTTGTTTCAAATATGAGGAGAAGTAAACTCTCCATGTGTTATGCATAGTGCAGATACTTCTTGAAAGTCAAAGAATATAGAAAAATACGTGTTTAATTATTCATGCTGTTAAACAGAATATCATGTCTACTGTGAATGTATCTTTTATTCTGAATGTATTTCTTCAGTTCACATTTGGTAACATCTTTCCATTAAGTTTCAGGAAAGGGATGTTGGTGTGGCAGAACTCAATGAAACTCTCTTCCATATAAAGGTAACTTGCAAAGAATGAGGGGTTGGAACTAGATGACATTTATGATACCTTTCAACCCAAACCATTCTAGAATTCTATATTTTGCATTCTTTTATTTTTTTCTTTGTACAAGGACTTTTTATTGGTTTAGTTGGCTTTTAAATTCTTTTGTTAAATCCTTCGCTGCCCATTCCATGCTTTCTACACACCTGGAATTTTCAAGGGCTGAATTATTTGAGCATCTTTCAGTTGTTAATGCCTCAAGCTCAAATGTGTTCTTTTGTCGTTTTTAGTTACTTTTGATCTAAAGGGAAGATAAAAAAATTGCCAGAATTAAATTTTAATTTATGTAAATAATTTATTATATCATCAAAAGTGAATCAAATCAGATTCACAGCCATGTAAAAAAAGCTTTGTTTTTCTCACTGAAATTACTTATCATGGCATCTTGTTACCCCTGTAATGCCTACTAAAACTAATTTTGTTTATTAATTCTGTTATTGATGCAAGTGTACCATAAGCATGAAAGTTCCAATATGTGGTATAGCAATGCTTAGCAATTTCTTGTTGTTTATTAAAACAGAAAAACAAGAATACTCAGAAAATACTATGTTCTTTTTTCTCTTGCACAAATTAAAAATTGAGTGAGAGGAAGAAATCAGTGAAAAAATCATTTTGCAATTTCCACTGTTTGAGTAACTTATGTATTATTTTCTTGAGGAAGTGTTTACTATAATGAAGATTATATGATGATAATGAAAAAAATACAAAACAACTCAATGAAAATTAACTCCCCAGTATCAATAACAAAAGAAATGTAGACTTGAGAATAATGATTTGGGGTTTATGCATTTGTAGAGGCAGGATTATTAAGTATGAGAAAGGCTAATATATCTGTATTTTCAGTGGATTCAAAGGGGTGATTGCTTCTGAATATCTGATACATTTTAATTGGATTCTTGATAATCATGAGATTACATTGGTGAAAACAATCCTGACACCTTCTGGTCTTCCTCATTACTGTTTTTGTGTTACCATGTGCTTAAAGTTTATAAAGTTCTGATTACTGTCTTACTGTTGTACCGAAAGTATGTGTCAGTGTTGCATTTAGCTAGGCACAAATACAGGCAAATCTTTTGCAAAAGTCCTTTCCAGCAATTTTTCAAATGTGCTCCAGGATCAAAAGCAACAAAAGAATGTGGACCTTCTCTTCTTGGAAAAAGTGGATGATGATGTCCATAAAAATTTAGAATACTCCATGCAGGAGCTGCAGTTAACACATGCGGAAACAGTGCAAGAACTTGAAAAGACAAGGAATTTGTTGATTGTGCAGCACAAAATTAGCAAAGATTACCAGGTACTAAACTCTACTCGCAGTGGAAAATAACCTGATAATAACATTTTAACCTTTGTAGCTCTGACACTTGTAATAATTAAGACTTGCAGATTCAGCAGCAAAGCCAGTCTGTGCATAGGGAACCAAATATAAAATCTGCTGTTGCTGAAGATATTGTTTAAAAAATATGAGCTCCAAGTGACTGTAAATTATAGTCCTTTAGCTCATCCTGCTTTAATCCTCAAACTGAATCTTTTTGGGATTATCTTTGAGCTCCTACCAGATCTTCACAGGTAAAACAGTAAATGTGCTTATCAAATAAGCTTCTTTTTTCATACCACTCTGCTTTCACTGTCTTCTTTCTACTTCTACTGCTGGAGTATTGCAGATCATATTTTGACTTTTCATTCAATTAATTAGCATTTAAAATAACAAAATCATTAAAGAAACTGTTAGGTATATTGTCCTAAAACAAAAGCTACTCTGTTTTTCCTCATCATGTTTTTAGATTTTGCTGAAATTACACTAGAACTGATTTGTGGTACTGATAAATGAAAAAGTGCTGTTATTTTTGCATACTCTAAATGCCCTTTCCTCAAATCTGACTATTTTAACTTGTAGCCAAAAACGTGTGCAACATTAGTATAGACAATCTCCAGAAGCTGTTTTTTACATGCAATTTTTTTTTAGACTGAAGTAGAAACAATGACAAGAAAGATGGAAAGTCTACAGAAAGACTACAAGTTAAAACTGGA
Organism: Sialia sialis; assembly: GCA_009812075.1. Classification (NCBI taxonomy): domain Eukaryota; kingdom Metazoa; phylum Chordata; class Aves; order Passeriformes; family Turdidae; genus Sialia; species Sialia sialis. The sequence continues at coordinate 7,639,304 of VRYO01000570.1, read as the reverse complement.
ACAGTATACCCACCTTCTCGATATTAGAGCTGCACGTATCAGAAAACTAGAAGGTATTTTTAAATTATATCCTTCACTATTTTTTTTTATTTTATTTCTTTCTAATTACTATTGTAAATTTGTTCTCCAGTTGAAACACTTCCATTTGTGAAACTAGTTGATGGGTCAGTTGTTACATGGAAAGGTAACTACTCCTGTTAATTTTCATGGACTCAAATGATGGTTAGTAATTAAACCAAATCCAGCAGTGTTTTTTATATGCAGCTATTGCTGAATAAGAATTGCAAACTTGGTTTCTTTAAAATAAATCATACTTTTATGGTCAGCCTTTTACTTTGCAGTACTATCATTACAGAATCACTTTGTGTTACTGAAATCCCTCAAGTCTTGCCATAATATACTGGCATAGTATTTAAACAGGATGAATTTCAAGTATTGCTTTAGTGGCTCCACTGTGTAAAAGGTGCATTGGAAGCCTCAAACAGGATATTTTACAAACACAATTTTCTCATTTTGTCTCCTAGTTGCATCTATTGTCCTAATTCTGTAAGCATATATTTTGATTTTTTAGAATCATACAACCCCAGAATGGTTTGGATTGAAACTCATCTCATTCCAAACCCCTGCCTGGGACAGGACACCTTCCACTAGAAGGCTACTCAGAGCCCCATCCAGCCTGTGTTAGCCACTTACCACTTGAGGGTGGGAAACATGTGAAGGTCTTTGCTGATAGTTCCATCCACTCACAATATAAGAGATGTTAAAAGTCAGATTCTCTGACAAGTTTAGATCAACCCTGCAAAAATGTGCATCTTAAATCTCTGCTACGTTTGCGTAGCGATACTTACTTTGAATATGGCATAAGACTTCTGATTTTTTGCTTTTTAACTCCCTTACAACCTGCTAATAACTCTTAGGGGCCTGTGTCTGTGTATACTGAGGCAGCTTCATTGAGGAAATACTCTTGATTGTCATTGTGCTCAGAGGGTATTCAGTGTATGAATTGTTTTTGGTAATGCCTTTATGAAAGTAACATTGTTAATATAATTGAAATATGCTTTTATCCATTCTTCTCAGTCATTAATTGTATTTGATGTTTTTAAAAGGCAATCATATTATAGCTCTGTTTTATCTGTTGCAGCCCAATTAAGAGACATTGTGTATGATACAAAACCACTTCAGTCCAGATCAGAAGTATTGCCAAATGATCCAGTGGGTGGATTTGTTGAAACTGTTCATTTAGAAGGAGGAGAGAACCTTTTTGAAATTCATATCAGCAAAGTGATCTTCTCTTCTGAAGCTATGCACACTTTTGGTGACTGGGAACCTGCAACCTTTTGTACTTACGCATTCTATGATTTTGAACTTCAGATAACCCCAGTAGTTCATGGGAACATTCCATCATATGACTTCACTTCTCAGTTTCTTGTGCAGTCTGATGACAGCTTCTTTCACTATATACAAGAAAACAGCATCACACTTGAGGTTCATCGTGCGTATGGCATAGATTATGAAACAATTGCTTCTTGTCAGCTTAAGCTCCATGAAATCTTGGAAAAGGATGGCAAGATCTACAACACAGCAAATTTAGTTGGTAGTTAATAGATCACAAAGTCTTCTGTTTGATTACGTATCACTATATTGCAAGTTATAAACAATGCATATTTGACCAAAAATGAATTTTTGCATTACTGTTTCAAAAGAAAAGAAAATATTTCTGAGAATGCTATTTTCTGTTGGATGTGCAGCAAGTTCTTGTGATTCTGCCAACACTTATGGAAAGCTGGGATTGGTGTAATTTTGCCCCTAATGGCTTATGGCCACAGGGTAGGAGTGAAAAAACCCAGAACAGGCGGCAGCCCCTCTTCACCCATATCAAGCATCAATGCTTTATATCGGGTCTGAATGTCATGAGTATATCCTCTTGTTCCTTATCAATAAATAAAGGAAAAATGGTGTAAACTGGTAAGACAAAGGTCACCATATAATAGTGAAAAAGGTACAAATTATGATGATTATGGTTAATAATATTTCAGATAATAGCATAATCTAGGAGGGTGTTTATTTACATTTGGTGCATTATTTTAGGCACATTCATATTCATTATATTAAAATAATTTTAAGGTATCCTGCAGAAGATACTTCTAAGAAGTATTCAATGTTCTGTGCTTCTTATCTTTTTGTTTTAGAAACATTTTGTCAGATCAGAATGTTCAGTAACCTCTTAAATGCCCACTGTTGTAGGGAATCAGGTTTAGTATGGCATTGTAAAGTGGTACTTTCACCAGTAATTTAAATTGCATACCACTTTTTGGTGACTGTTAACGTATAAAACTGTCCTAACTTCTATTTGCCTTAAGAGATAAAAATATTGAATTTTTATGTGACCCTGTAGTAAATATGTAAGTAGGCAAAAAGGGTCATGTTTTGATTTGGAGCATACAAGGGGAGCCTGAGGAGCTGTTTCTGTTTTTAATATTACCTACAGATCTCAAATCACAAGCAGTGGCATTATGCATAGACACAATCTTTGATTTTTGGCTGATCTAGAAATGTTTATTTTTTGTTTTTCCTTGTTTTTGTGTAACATACCTTAATGTTGAAAAGAAAATTAATGCAATCCCCTATTTATTCCTTAGGAAAAACAGGACACAATCAAAATTATGGTACCGTAGAATACTGGATCAGGTTACAAGTTCCTATGGACCAAGCTATTCTTCCCTACAAACAGAGGTCAAAGGCTCTGGGATATATAACACCCAGTTTTAGGGGACACGAACAACCATCCAAGGTATGTTTGAGTCTGTACTTGATAGAATTACTTCATGGAGAAGAGAAGCTTCAGGGTGACCTGACTGCAGCCTTTCAGTACCTGAGGAAGCCTACAAGAACATTGGAGAGAGGCTTTTTACAAGAGCATAGGACAAGGGGGAATGACTTCAAACTCGAAGAAAGTTGGTTTTGATTAGAAGGCAGAAATCCTTTATATAATCATAGAATAAGCTCAGTTAGAATGCACGTATCAGAATCATTGGCTTGAAACTCCTGGCCCTGCACAGACACCTCAGTAATCCCACCCTGTGCCTGAGAGCGTTGTCCTAAATGCTTCTGGAGCTCTGGCAGCCTTGGGGCCATGACCATTCCCTGGGGAGCTTGTTCAGTGCCCAGCCACCCTCTGTGGAAAGAACCTGTTCCTGATGTCCAGCCTATTCCTCTCCTGACACAGCTCCAGCCATTCCTTTGACTGGCACAGGTTACCCAGAGAAGCTGGGGCTGCCCCCATTCCTGGAAGTGTCCAAGGCCAGGTTGGAGAGGAATTGGATCACCTGGTCTTGTGGAAGGTGTCCCTGCCCTTGACAGCGAGTTTGGGGCTAAATTTTAAGTTCCCTTCCAATCCAAGGCATTCTGCGATAATTATGATAAATTAAGCTGTTAAATTCTTTCTTTTTAAGTACAAATAGCTTAGGTCAAGTCTTGGTATGTTCAAAGTGTGATAAAGATTGTTGAACTGGAAAATACGTTACCAGTTTTTCATATACCGAGATGGAGAATCAGTCAATGTATGCCTTGACTGAAGAGGCTAAGTCTTAGACTTACTTATTTTTACTGAAATTGTCACTAGAACATTTGACATTGTATTTCATTTTCTTGAACTGTAAGTGACAGATATTTTGGTATCATACTCAAATTTTAAACCAGCTAGGTGTCAGATCTGTAGAATAGGTGAAGCAGTTGTTGAAAAAGGTCTTGAAGTTTTTAACTTTGGAGTATTATGAGATTTAGATTCCTTCACGTTGGATTTTTTTACTGAGTATTTTAGCTGGATAGCGAAGAGAATTTTGCCAATATAATTCCGTGTGCAATCGCATTTAAATAAGGGCCACAGAAAAAGAAGAAACTTCCAGACATCTTTAACAGTTGTTTAAGAAATAAAAGCAAACGGGTTGAAATGTATAAATTAAAATACTACAGTTTTTAGTGGTTTTTTTAACCTAAGCTGTTCAAAATACTCTATGTCTGGAGTAACTCTACGGTTTTATATTATTCCATAATGTAAATTTATATTATATATAAAATCTTCATGGGTTCCATGATGTAATCTGAGAAGCATGTTGTGTATGAATTCTGTTAAATTGTGTCTGATTAGGATTGAATTTAGTGCTATTCCATTTGGCTTTGAAAAAAATTAGGGTTCGTCATAATTTACTGTAAAATAGGATGGCAATAAATTATCTTCAATATATTTGTTTATTTACAGACACCAATACTCAAAATGAAGCAGCGTGCAGCTCATGCACATAAGAGAGTTTCTTTTCTGGATCTTAGTACAAAACAGATGACAGTAAGTATTTCTGTCATGCACACTGAAGCATGAAAGGCTACTTACGGCTGCGTATGGGCGATTTGTAGAATTAATAATCAAGAACATTTTAGCAGCACAATACTTCCGGAGTTCCAAGAGTCTACAAGGATCTAACTCACGTGTATTTGCTGCAATGTGTTAATTTTCATCTGAAATAATTTGCTTTCAGAGAACTAAGAATAGGTTGTGTTTAGTCTTTTAAGTAAACCCAGTAAGTAAAGGTAGGTTCTTCAACAGGAAATTATAAACTATTATCTTCATATATTACATATAGTATTGATAATATTGCATTAATTTAAAACTATCTGTGATGGTTTTTCCTTTCATGAATTGCTTGATTGGATTTATTCTTTGAAAGGTTAACATCAATTTTCAGTTAACAGATTCTGTTACTGATTAGTTTACTATGACTAGAACTTCATTGAGAGCTATACAGTATAGACTGAAAATAAGAATTAAGTTGATCTGTTGCATTTATTAACTTTAAAAACCAAAAAGTCAAATGTTGCTGGATATAATCTTAGATATGAAAAACTGAAATCTTAGCTGGGTAGTTGCACACACAAAATATCCTCAGCTGTCCAAACAGCAATTTCTCAAAGTTTGATAATTTTTCACAAACTAGGATATTCTAAGTGAGACGGCTGCTTGTTCTCCATCAGAAATCTTCATTGCTGGGTTGGCAGCCCGTCTAGCTGTTTTAAAAACCTAAGCCTCATGGTGTGGTTAAAGACAAAAGTGCTAGTAGGCTTAAATAATGAAACAGCTGGGCCTTCTCTGCTGTCCAAGTCTTGTGATGAAATGGCAAGGAAGTGTCCATGCAAGAAAAACAGAAGTTTGACAGATTAAAATGGGAAGTCTCTTTCATTTTCCAGTTGATTTGTTTTTTTCCAGAAGTGCCTCATGATTTACCTGACAAGGTCAAGAGACACTGCAGTATTCAGCTGCTTTTGTCAAGACTTTTAAGGAATGTGTGAGATCACAGAGCAGGACTGAGGATGATGTACTTGCAGATGGTATAGGAAGGATGCACCACCACAATATGTAGCATTGCAAGGAGAAAAAAAGTATTAAATATTGTACTTTGTATTGGCCACATTGATTGTAAAAGTGAGTTGGCAGGCTGTTTCTAGTGGTGTACTATAGTTTCTAGTGGTATAAGGCAATATTTAATCACTGGCTCTTCCCTTTCCTAATTTGAAGCTCATTTGGAGCTTTGATTGAGAAAAGTCTCTCACTGACTCTATCAGGTCGTATTGGTCAATTAGGAAATCAAAAAATGTTCTCTCTGAAACTTTCAGCTAGAAAGTGCAACTGTCACTGAAGGACTTAAGGATGGCCAAACATTGTATAAAACACAGTGGTTGTGGCACATCTGTAACAAAAAGAAACATGAGACACATAAAGTCAGTTTTCTATGACTTGAAAACTGCTAGGATAACCTTGATTTACAGAACAAGGCTCTATTTTGTTTGTTAATATTGCTTTTCTTCGTGTGAATCCAAATGTGTTAGAACAGAAATAATTATTCAGATCCAGTTTTGGAAAACTCAGATATTCTATAGACAGCTGTTAGTTTTTTCATGGATGCTGAGGGTGAGAGGTGAGGCATCAGTGCCTCAGAAAAATTCAGTCCTGCAGGAGAATTGCTGGATAATAAATAATGCACTGGTAATAAAGCACTGCAAATTTTCATGGAATATGCCTTGTCTATAATGCAGTATCTGCTCATGTGGTATTATTCTGTGGAACTGAACTCAAAGAGAAGGAACAGAAGATTACTTCAGGATGCGTTGTGCACTAAAGATATTTTACCTTAGATGACATTTTTATACTGTGTAGCAAAACAGGTTCTTTTTTTATATTACATTAGTTTGATTTTGAGACAGAAAATTCTGTATAATTTAAGTTATAAAATTGTTAACTGAATAAGGTGGTAGTGATGTTTGCCTTTTGTTTTGGGGGTATTTGACTGAGTCTTGTAGAACTTACACAAAAAGATGAAATATCACTGAATCTGGAAATCAAATAGGCTGTATATATGCTGACAGGTACAAAATTATTATAATAGTTTTGTTTTTGCAAATTGAGTTCTATATAAATGTCTTTCTGCTGTATGTGAATTACACATTACAGCATTTGACACTTTCTTAGCATAAGCAATACAATTGTTAAAAGGCTCTGGATAATGAATGTGGGCTGTAACTCTTCAAGTTTTGTACTTTAGTAACTTCTGCTATTCACGAAGTTTTATAAGCGCTGTAAGTTTATCTTTTTCTGTAGCATGTGATACAGGAGGCTAAACAGCTGTCAGGTGACAAAGTGAAGGAAATGGCTGAAGAAATTCAGCAGGAAAAAGAAGAGCTCTCTCATCTGTCAGAGGAGCAGTTGGCTGATGAAACATTGATTACTTCCAGAGATGAGACAGAAAAAAATGAAGAATTGGAACCAGAAGGTAGAATTCATTATCAATAAGTAGCTGTATTTTCTGAAAAACTCTGTTTCTTTCCATTTTCATAAGCATTTCTTGCTAGGAGTGGAGGCTGCCTCATTATGAGAAACTTCTTTACATGAATTATTTTCTGGTTTACTCTATAGCTGAAGCTGTGCGGTGGATGTGTTTTCTTCATATTGTAATTTATTGCGAAAGTCTGTTATATGACTTAGATTTGTAAAATATTAAAGGAAACCTGGCTTCTATTTTAAATGTCTTCATATTCTCCCTTAGAACTATGCCATTCCAAAGACTATTTTAATAAATACGCTCTTTTTGTCTGCAGATAATAGCCAGTGCTGATACCGGAATCTATTCAGGCAGTGAGACGGCTAATATGCCATAGCACATATGTGACACAAAGTTGTTAGATTTATTTAAAGATTATAAAAGGCGGGTCATCCTGTTCCCCCTCTGAGCTTAAACTGTTTATTGTGGCAATTACCAAATGCATGATACCAACTTTTAAATAAAAGCAGAAGCAGAATGGTAAAATTTTATGTTTAGTTGTTTGCAGCTTTTGCATAAGAATTAATTTAAAAGATTGGAAAACTTGCTGAATGTTAATTTTGAATATGACTTATCCTTATAATTTGCTTCATGGAAAAAAAATGCTCTAGAATGTTCCAGAAAATAATGCACCTGCATACAGAACTGCTTTTCTATTAAAGAAAAAAGGTACATTGTTATTTTATGTATGCATGGTGTTAAAGGAAGTCAGAGGAAATACACAAATTCAGGCCATATTAAATAAAGCTAACAGTTGTGCATACTTAGTTCATTACGGGACTTACTCTATTCGCTTGCATCTGGGAAAGATTGGTTTTTTTTTAACAAGCCAGAAAAATCTCTAAAGGTCATTGATTCACAGTGTTAATCTTCTTCAAGGAAGAGAAGATTTACTTGGCACTTATTCTTTTTATAGTAGAAAAGGAAATTTATTGCTATCAGCTTTCTTATTAAGTCTTAGGTGGTCTAAAATATAGTGGGTGTTACTTGCATTGATTTTTTTTTTTCAAGACCAAGAAGAACAGCAAGAGGATGATGCAGTTGAATCAATAAAAACTGACAGTGATGACTGTATTATTTCAAGTCCAGTATCCACAAATATTAAACAGCTGAGTCAGAGTATGCATGGCAATTATTTGGTAAGACTAAGAAAGGTATTTTAAGCCTAATATCCTCTAAGAGTAGCTTTGCTGTATCTAACATCGTTTTTCAATTAAGCTGCACATGTACATTATCAAATCTCTTGATTTATTTTTAAAACTAGCAATTCAGGATTAGAAGTCATACATAAAAAGTAGCACAGCATAATATAAATTTGGAAAATTTATTTTGAACAGTGTTTCAATAGGGTAGTTCTCAAAAAAGAAATATTTCACACTTTTAGATCTAACACTGACTGAACAATCTCAACCATAAAACTAGTACTTAAAATTAACAGGTTTTAATGTTATGCAGTGTGATATCCTAGAGGTAGTTTAATTTTTGTTATGCAGCTCTTTTCAAGGCTATCTGGTATCTTCCAAAGTAACTAGACCAAGAAACACGTGTAAGAAACCCTGGTCCCTTTTTTTTTTTTAAAGTAGAAAGTACATCTTAAAGAAGCTGCATGTCTTTGTACAAAGTACATTTCCATGAACCTGATGAATAGTGAAAGAACCTTATTGAAATATTGATACAGATTTGGATGTACATACATTATCATGTATGTCATAGGATATATAATAAAAGGAGAAAGTCTTTTGAAAGGAGAGGGTAAAGTTACATCATAAACTACTGAAAGGACTTGACAGCAATTGAAATAGTTCTGTATGGTGGATATTTTTACAGTAGGAGGCATTACTTTCAATTTTGATTAATTTTATAATTTGCTCAGCAAAATGTAAGCTATCTCTATATTAAATAAGAACGTTAAGGAGTTCTGACTGAATATAGAAAGCTAATACTTTGGATGTGATTTAGTACTTAAGTGATTCAATAAAAAAATATCAAAATATTTCCATATAGAATAGATATTTTTAATAATGTTATAAAAATAAAGTAATATATTGAAAAGAAATAAGTAAAAAAAAATTCAACATTTCTGTATCCAATGGTTCTGTTTGCTCTTTAAAGAATATCATCATTGAATACTCACCTACATATTCCAGTTTAGAAACCGTAGTGGCTTTTCTTTCTTCTTTCTTCCCAGAGTAACTTCAGAAAATATTTGTCACTCTTTCTCTTGAGTCTAACATGCCCACTTCAATAAAACTTACTAAAATTTATCTGTACATAAATATTCCAGACTTTACAGAACTGAATGAAACAATTTCCTATAAATAACAGAAAAATGCCATATCAGTTTAAGATAATATGAAAGGGCTCTGGTGAAAATTGGGATATTACTTTTATTATCATGTTAAAATTAACTTTTAAGGTGTGTTTGATTTAACTAGTGAAATTCACTATATGAAGTTGAATTCTTTACAAATACCTTATTACTTTACATGCCTAACAATTTTATGATTTGATGGATTTTTATTTAACTGTTTGCAGCATAGTCTGCAGTAGGTACTAACAATTCTCTTCTATTTGGACAACTGTGGTACATTGTATGACTGACAGTATTTTAAACAGTTAGAGGATCACTTCGCTGTGTAAGTAAAAATTATGACAGCTAAAATTTGTGATTCAGATAGCATTTTTACATGAAGATAACCAGCAGACTATAACTATGACTACTGTGAAAGTATTTTAAACATTGAATGAGAACCAGTATCTCTTGCAACAACAGTCTTAGCTACAAACCCTGGAACTTCAGATTCCCATTTTGTATATGTCAATCAATCAGTATTAATCGTATTAAAAAAACTGATGATTTAAAAAAATATATATGTATGTTTGTTTAACACTTAAAGAAACAAAAAATAATTTTATTATGTTTATATTTCGTTTTAAAATAGGAAGTTGAAAAAATCCGGATTAAAATTACATCGCTCAGTCTTACAGAGTCACGAATTACAGCAGATGAAACAATACAGCAGCTGTTTGTAGAATGCAGATTGAACAATTTCCTTGCAGAGGAGACCCCACTGTCACTTCCAAAACCAACAGGTGGTCAGAGGATCCACTATAACTATAGCACTGGTAAGTCTGATGTATACCTGAGCAGGCTTGGTTCTGCTCTTAAATTCTGTCTTAGGAAAATACCTGCAATAAAACCTGCCTCCTTATATATTATAGTTGCATTTCTCTATGTGCCAACTCTGTTTGCCTATTTTCCAGATATTTTGGGAAATACTAAAATTTTTAACAAATGAGGTAAGTATGCAGTTAACAAGTATAAAATGAAATGCTGAAGGAGGCTGGTATATAAAATGGTAACATCACAGCAGATTTAAATATGCTGGTAGTGCATAAATTTCAGAATTAGACTATACATAACTAAAATCTATATATTCTTTTTAAAAGAGCAATTTTTCTATCAGTATATGATGATACAGCAAAAGAAATGCATTCTAACCTGTACATCTGAAACACAATTGAAATCAGAGAAAATGTAATTGGACTTCATCACTACTTGCTAATATTCAGTGTTCCTTTAATGACAGCAATGCTAAGCTGGCCTTGCCCGCTTGAGAGGGAATATAGATGACAGATTTTCTCCGGTCCATTGGTCTGAAGATTTATCATATTGAAATACTGTGGCAGGAAAGGACGATTAAATTACTGAGGCTGTCAAAAAGGATAAATACTTTGGCATACATTCTCATTATTTTTAGCTTCCTTAGTGGAAGAAAATACAGTAAATCACTTAAAATGCAAAGCAGTAAAGAGCCTTGACTTTTAAAATCATGGCTACTATTGCCATTAAGAGAAAGCAGTAGCTCTGTGACATGCTTAGATGCTGCTTTTTGACAGCATTCATATAAACCTGCCAGTGACACACTATTAGATCACATGATTCTAACATTTGATTCTAACATTGTTGTTTTTACTTAGAAAATAAGAGGAAGTAAACACTTACTTTATTTTGTTCTTTTCTTCATATTCTTTCTTGTAATATGTCAAAAACAATGGATAACAAGTTACATTAATTTCTTTGCTTTGCAGTGATAAATGTGGATAAGGAAGATAATCATGCAGAAAGAGAGTATCTCAAGTCAATTCTTTTAAGGCCAGATCTATCTGCTGACAGGTACAGATTAATGCTGAAAACCTCTATTTTAGTGTTTGTAAATAATGCTCCTGGTTTGGCTTTTGTTTGTCTTTAGAACCCTAAGTAGTTAATACATAACTAACAAGAAAAAATGGAATTACTTCAACTAGGAATGATGCCTGCATTCTGGTGTGGCTGCTGGTCTTATTTCTTTTCTGAGTAGGTGCATATGGAATGGAATATTGCAAACTCATCTAATGTTTGTTTAGTGCTGAGGTTTAATTTTGGGGAGGCTTGTTTGTTTAGTTGGTGGGGTTTTTTTTAAACAACTTTGTTTTACAAAAGAGAGTTTTTAGAGTCTATCTAGAAATTAATTTGAAAAGCACGTATCTATGCAATGGTAAAGTAGTACATTTTGTTGCTTTCTGAATTCAGAATACTAAAAGGAGTCTTAAGAACTGCAGGAAGTATTCCTTGGTCCCAGAATTAAAGAAAAGAAAAAATGTATGTGTGTATATAAGGATGTAGCAGACATCTATTATATTAATATATATGAGAAATATTATAAATTACGCTTTCATAGTACTAAATTTGTTCTTATTCATATTTTTTTCATTGAGATAGCATGTGCATTACTTGGAGAAAATGTGTGACATACTTTGATTCTGTTTCTTCTTGAATGTCAATATTCATTAAAATGGAATAACTCTTAATTTAAAGATCCATTTAATTTACAGAAGACTAGGATACCTGCTGATTGCATTTGAAGTGTCAGAGTCATTTGTAAATCTTATTCACAAATCACCGATTCACTCCAAGAAAGAGAGAGTGCTCTCTTCCTTCCATATCCCTTATTTTGCCATCTATATTAGGAAGGTTGCTGAACATATTCTACTAAAGCATGTTTAACTAAGATTTAGCAATAATTAGGATAAAATAATACTTTTCTGTTTTCCCTGACAGATAATTTAGTTTCTAAAGAAATTTCCCTGTCCAGCCATCACTGTGGCAGTCCACTTCACCACCTGATCTGGGACTCAGGTCCCTTTGCAGATACACCCCCCACACTGTCCTAGTCAGATCAGTTGCCCTCACCAACTCCAGCCCAGGTTTCCAATTGCTGAGTCTTAGAGGTCCCAATCCTTAAAATAATTTAATTTTTGGTGCAGTAATTAAATGAGACACTAACATTTCAAGTTGGAGCCTCAGAGGGGCGACCCTGAACAAAGGAACCTCTGGGCTTTCGTACCCTAATGACCTGGGGGTCATTAGTATCCCTCACCTGGCTGTACACGAAGTTTCAACCAGGTGAGTTTCTGGCTCTGCTGTGTCTCTGACAGCATGGTAGTTCACAGCCTCTTGCCTTGGGCTGGGCTCCACCAGTGCCCAACCTGCAGCTGCTCCTGAACCACCTGCACTGGAGGGATTCCTCAACACAGTGAAACAATACCTGGTCTGTGTGCTGCACTTTCCCAATAAATACTTAGATAACTACACTAAATATTTTACAAACCTGAGGTAAAAATAAGGTAAAATAACAGCAGTGAGCTTCTTTTCAGAACAGAAGCATTAGTCTCTGACATGTACCATCATGTCTCTGCTGTCCCCTGTGTTACTAAGTAGTTGTTTCCTGCAGTTATCAGAATTTATGGTTTGGCTTGTGCTGAGATTTTAGTTCTGTATTGAATAAATAGGAAGGCAGAAGTTCATCATTAGTCTAGTTTCCCATTTTATCATAGCAAGGGAGCCACCAAGAAATAAAACTTACGGAAAGATTCTGCCCATACACCAAATATTTCAACTTCTGTGCATTTCAAACTTGTAAAATAGTGTGGTTTTTCTTTTTTTATCATTTGTAGTTTGATTTTTGACCCTTTTTGAAAGCAAAATACCTTTTTTTTTTTTGTATGTGTGTATGTTTAGCCTAAAATTTACAGTGGTCAGTGATCCGCCAGAAGATGAACAGGATCTTGAATGTGAGGACATTGGGTTTGCTTATGTCAGTTTAAAAGAGATATTCCAGAAGCAAAGAGATATCATTGAGCAAGATATTGATGGTAAGTTTTAAACATTGCTTTCTTGTACTGTAGCTTAAAATTCTTCAAATTTCTACTTTGCTTTGGAGACATTACTGTGCAAGTAATTGTTTCACCTTGTTTTAATAAGAAATTCTTCAATACTAACTAATAACATCTACATTTGTTTGCAGAAGTCTGCAAAAACGATCTATTACTGTTATTCCTTAAAGTCTGTTTTTAAAAAGCCCCAAATAAAACAGCATTTATAAAACCTAAGAACTTTCAAGTCATGTCCACTGCTATAATTCTCCCTTTTCCACAATATACTTCATTGCGGTAGGACAATAAATATGTATTGTGTATAAAAATTTGTTTTGTATTAAAATTTTTATCACCTATTTGGTATTACTAATGTCTGTATTTTATTGGATATTACGTTATAACCCCGAGTATCTCAAGGCTGTTTCCTCCATATGAAACATGTATAAGACAATATGAAATATTGGTGGTTTTCGTCAGGAATCAGTTTTAGTGAGCACCCTTCTGTAACAGACTGTGACCAAACTCATTGTGACTCATTAGAGCAAGGTGATTTGAGTAAGGATATGGTTACCAATGGTGCATTTTTCTCTTTACCTTTTCCTCTCAATCCTCTTTCCCCCCTTGGGGTGAAGCTCAGTGAAGAAGCTGAAAGCACCTCTGTTACAAAAGAGTCGCTCTTCTTTCCCAGTAAGTGAACTAGTTCAATGATTGGATGCAGACCACCCAGGTTCACAAGGTGCCTTTTGCAATAGCAAGAGTTGTAGTGCGCCCCAGCAGAATGTAACTTTACTACTTCTACTGCTGTGTCTAATTCCTGTACCTTGAGCAACAGGGAGCTGAATAAAGAGAGAAAAAAATAGGCTTTCTTATCCATTCCCATAATCATGCACGATTTGCATCCATGCTGTTGCTAAAATACTCAGTTACAGGAATGCCATAAGGAGAATCCTAAGAAGAATCAAATTTTAATACTCCAGAAAAATAATATACAAATTTGATGCATTTCTTGCTGAGGCTGAGCAGCTTAAGCTTTTCTCCACCAATAATTTTCCTCCAAGTACAAAAGCTCCCTCAAAAATGTATTTGTAATCTCTCACTGGAAGATTGATTTTTGTTCTGGAATTTATGACCATTTATGACTACAACTACCCTGCTCTTCTTCTAAGTAAAAAGGATACAGTCCCCTGAAGTCTGCTCTTGACATTGACAGTTTGCTGAGTGATTTGTTGAGGCTGATTTGGACCCATCCATCATACACAGTGTAGAAAACGCATTAATTGATGTATTTTTATTTAATACTATTCCTATGTGTGTAGATACATCTTTAATAGAACTTGGAACGTCTTTATTTACATATTCTGAAAAATAATTATTATATATAGACAATTATTATATCGAAAGTTTCCTTTTTAAATTAATTTCAACACTAATACTTTTATTGATGTATATTCTAGTTCTAGGAGTGATTAATTTCCAGTAGCCTAAGGACCTGAACTGCAAGATTATTTATTTATTTATTTCTCTTTTTTCATATGCTAGTTGTCCTTTCATCTGTCCAAACACTATGGAAAATTATCAAAGCAAAAGTGAAATCTTAATTTAAATAGCTAATGCTGTTTTCTGATGATTCCTTTCTAGTTTTCGATTCACAAGATGCCAGTGCAGTAATTGGAAAGCTCACAGTGACAGTGGAAGCTCTCAGTGCACTGCGCTCAGTCCATGAGGAATGCAAAAATGATTAGGAGGCAGGAATGGGACATTTGCCTGTTGAAGTTCTTGCTTGCAGTGTAAAGATACAGTGTAAAGATGGTTCATCACAAATTAGATCGTTGTCATTCTCACAGTATATTTAATGTAAAATGTCTATGAAAAAGATGCTCGGTGTCCAGGTATAAAGTTTTGTACACTTTTCAGTATGTTTTCTTATTTTTAAGGTCAGTCATTCTTGCTGAATCATTCTTCAGGCTCTCAACACTTGATAGGTATCACAGTCTGACTTACTTCCAACAAAGTTTGGTTTCAAATGCAAGCTTCCTTGTAAATTATCAGATACCAGTTGAGGGCATTTTGTGTAAGTGATGGTGAACCTTCAAACAGAAATGTCGGTAGATTCTTACTAAGAGTAGTTTTATCACAGTACTCTGTCAGAATACAATCATTTGTATTAGAAGTGACCTCAGGTAGTTTTTAGTCCAGTCACTGCAGGATTAGGTATTATCTTAGGCCGTGTTGCTCAGGGCTGTAGGCAGCCTGGTCTGAAATCCTCCAAGTATGGGAACTGCTTACCTGCTCTCTGCACAACCTGTTCCGATTCCTTACTGTTCTCACAGTGAAAAAATGAGATGTATTTCTACATATTATTTCAATCCAAATTGAAACCAAAGCTAGATCTAAGCATGTGAGGCAGCTTTTTCACTTAATGCACCATCTAATAATTTAATTTGTTCTTGTTTTTTTTTTAATTCTAGGGATGGCATGTTTGTTATTTGTTTCAGCCATTTAACATTTGCACGGAAATAAAGATAACAAAGCATTTTAGTGGTAATTGTCAGGCTTTGCAGTATTCCATCAAATTTTCATCCAGTTTTGTGAAGCAGTTGATAGAAAATAGATGTTATTGTTATCAATGTGATTTGCTCAGGTAACGTTTCTGTAGATTTCAGTGGCAAACAATTACTTATGGTTTATTCCTGGGTTTGGAGTTTGTTTTATATTAGGTTGAGATTATTTTAAGAGTAAGGATAGCTGCAACAGTGCAAGACAAGTCTTCCACACGATTAGCAATTATTTGTTTCACATTTTTGTGGATTTGGAAAATAATCTATTTTTTAATTAGACAAACTGTCATTCTTGTTAAATGCAGAATTATTTCCATATGTATTAAAGTCACAAGAATGGAACCATTCTTGAAAAAACGTTGCAAAAATGTAGTCTTTTTACTGCTACCAAAAAAAAATTAATAAAGTAAACTCTCTTTTACTTGTTATAAACCAGTGGTTATTCTGATTACCTACTCATAAGTATAAACAGCTACACAAGCTGACAGCCATTGACTTAAGTGGCAATGAACAACCAAACTTCACCGTAACATGAGGAAGAACTGTACACTAAGGGTGGCAGAGCACTGGGACAGTTTCCTCGAGAGTCTCCTTCTCTAGAGACATTCAAGATAGAAACCTCCCTCAACATGTTCCTGTGTCACCTCCAGGTGACCCTGCCTTTGTGGGGTGATTAGATGATCTCCAGAGCCACCATTTTCCAACCACCAGTTAACTATTCTGTGAATATATTTCAAATCAGTGCCTTGTATTGAGGATAAGGTAAGAGGTTCATGTATCTGGGCCTATGAAATTTGCAGCTCATTAAAGAGCCAGTGCGAGTACAGTGGAGCCAGACTCCTTTCAGTTGTGGCAGACAGTGTAGAGGGGGCACAAAAGCCAGACCTTGCAGGCTCTGGAAGGGTTTTGGGGAGAACTTGTTCCCCAGGGGGCTGGTGTGCTGGGAGGGGATGGGAAGGGGGACAGCATAGAGGGTGCTGGTCCAGCTGGACTCGATGACCCTTGCAACTCAGGATATTCCAAGTTTCTATGCGTAACACATTTCAAAAATACTATGAATCTTGAACATTCCTTCTTTAATAAAATTCGAAGACAAAAACAAATATAATAATAAAAACTATTTATCCAGTATTAATGTGTCTTTTTCTTGGCTCTTTTTTCTCTTCAGTTTTGGCCACACTGTATTTGTCTCCTTTCATTATCTTCAGTACTAGTGTTACTGTCACAACTTTGCGATTTTCTCTTTCTTTCATCCCGCTTGGTGCACTTGGATATGTCACTTGGGTATAGACAATTCAGGAGAACTCTGTGCAGTCTTGAATTGTGCAGATTGATTCTGATAGGGAGAAAAGGATAAGTCTAAAGGTACAGCTAATAAGAAAATTGTTAACTCATTGGACTCTTTACTGTGTACTGCTACACTAAAACATTTAGAGAAATAGAAACTTGTGTTAACATTGTGAAGAGAAAATTTTAAAGAACTTAATTTTGCATGCATTATAACTTAAACAATTAAAAGACCAACAAACTATAAAATAACACAGAACGTTTAAGAACAACTAGTATAGTTCAGAAAAGTAGACAAATTTTTCATGGCAAAGTTAGACACAACCTGATTTAAGGGTAGATTTCCAGCTAGTCATCACATAAGGTAAAAAACATATTCTTTTAATTTCTTCATCTCTATTTGATAAATATTTGTAACTGCAGTGCCTATTGGTACTGTAAAGGCATGCATATCTGCAAGTTCTTCAAACCTGGTTTAACCAATTTTAAAGTCAGTGTGAAACAAAGTATTCCAACGAGGACCTTGAAAACTTCCCAAGTGAGCAACTCGCCTGGACCCTGCCAAGGCAAGGTCAGGTAGATTTGTTAAGGCATACTAGTGATGAGATCACTTTCTGCTGAAATTTCAATGAGCTATCATGTGAAACACACTGCAATACCATGCCCTGTGACAAGCAGAAAATGGGATGAAGTCGGTTACGTGTGCTGGTCTGCCAAATCTGGTCTCGCATTGTATACTGCCTTGTTACTGAGGAGTAGGTTCATCAGCAAGCATAGAGGATAAGATGGTGCACTTGAGCCTTCCCAAGGGACTAGAGGAGATAGGAAAGTTGGTGAAAGCACCAGCTCTTCTCAGGGCACAGCCTGGGAAGATGGGAGGGCGAGCCCCCACCCCACAGGTGGAGAACAGATTCTCTCCACTTTCCTGCTCAGATTGTAGCCAACAAGAGTAATTGATCCAGACTGTTCCCCTTCTGTAGTTACAAGGGCCAGTCCCCAGTCAGACTGGGTGAGCAGGACTGTCCACAGTCAGTACCTCACCTTAAAGGCTGGGTTTCTTCAGTCCTACCAATCCACAGACTCACCAGATTAAGAAGCTTCATTGTGTTTGGGGAGTAGGTTTGATGCACAGGTTTCCACATAAAGAGACCAGTCTCCTTGCTTTGTGGAATATCTCAGACAGACGAGATTAGAGTGATAATGGTCTAGTGCACCAGAGTCTAGTAGAGGGGAAGTGAAGTGTGGATTCTTGCCATCTACTGCTGTGAAAGCAAATTGTGAAGGAGAGACCTACATGGGCTTGTGAAGGTTTAGGCCAGAGATCCTCAAACCGTTGTTTCCCTTGGCCATTGGTGATTGATTGAGTTTTGGGTTTGGTTTTAGCACATTTCAAACTTCTATGGGGCATTTCTGAATTGGGAAGAAGAGCTAAGAGGTTTCCCTATTAGCTGTATGTGAAGAAGCTGTTGCCTGTATGGTTGTAGTCCAATGAGGTCAACTTGTTCCACTATTTGGAACACAGTGCAGGAGAGAGCTTCATAGACTTCAGCATTTTTAGCTTTCTTAAGCTCTATATACCTGTAAGATACTCTTGCAGGAAGAAAATAATTTGGTTTGGTAGATCCTGTTATTAGAGGATCCTGAAGTGTCCTTATACTGTGCTTATAGCACATTTTGAGACCTGAAGTAAGCACTGTTTTTTGCAGAAAAGTAAAATGCATTCAGCTTCATAAAAACGCTCCTGAATTTTTAACACAAACTCACCACCTCTTGAAAGCCAGGGTGATCATGAAGTAAACTGTTGTTCACTGGCAAAGGAGTGACAGGAAATGGAGAATTTCCAGAAAGCTCTTGATGCCTAAAGGAAAAACAAACCAATGTACAAAGGCTGAATGTCCACCACATACTGCTTATCAGAGTGCTGAGACTTAATTCTTGGGCTGTAATGAGAATATCCAAGAGGACAACTGAGATACTAGCAACTTACATTAAAAAAGATAAAACAAAGAAAATATACACAAAGGCTTAATTAATGAGCAATCCTCATACAGGCACATACAAAAGCATACTGGATTTCACCACAGGAGTTCAGCTTCAATACTGAATCTGGAGTGTTCAGACTTCCATTATAATAGGTTTATAACTGTGCATTCATATGTACAGCAGCTGCTTATGCTTATACACACAAAAAATGCAGGTGTAAACTTTGTGGGGTTAAAATAAGACTGTCTCTGTTGTCAGATTTTTTTCCCCAACGATTGAAAAAGTTAGTACAAAATCCAGGGTTCGGTATGTTCTCATGGTCCTGAATATTGTGGAAACAAAGAATGGAAAATTGAAGCTAACTAATCATCTGGCAAGCTATACAACCAAACATTAACTGCAATCTGTTGCAAGCCCTTGGTAAGGATGCAATGACAAGATGCTGTTTTGATGAAAAACCTCAAGACTGCTCTACTACATCAATTCACTTTATACAATTTTTTAAAAAATTATAATCATAGGGTTCATTCACAGGTGATATTTGTTACCTGTCTGGAGGAGAATCTAAGTCAATAAGGTGTTCAAAACCATCTGTACAACTGTCTGGTTCTGGTGAGTGAGAACTCCCTGAAAATAAGATGAGTGAATTGTCATGACTATTCAGTTATGACAATTCAATTAACAAGTTAAAAACCACAGAAAGTGTTTTGTGTCATCTGTAGTGTGCCAGTAGATCTAAGCTAGTATACAAAGGTATGGTGCCATTTTATGGCAGATAATCAATCATCTTACAGCTCGAAAATGTTCATTTTTCATTTATTCACCTACAGAAGCACAAATCAGAGCTGTTGAAGTAATGAAGAACAGCATCATCACTCAGTTAAGACACGGGAGATGCTTCTGATTTTAAGAGCCACAGATATTCTGCTTAAACTCAACAACTGCTCTGTAGAGCCTTTGAAGGAAGCAGTGGCACAGCAGAAATACGGGTTGCAAATGATGCCCGATTGTTAACTTGCTCGAAGGCTTAGTTCCGTATACATAAAATTAAGAATGATTTGAATTGAATATATTCTTTGAACTAAAATCTCTTCCCTTTAAAACAAAAGCACTGATAACTGTGGCTTTAGTCTCAAAATTATCCAAGAGCTCAATAGTGGCTGGCTGTACCGAATCAATTTTTTCTGTCAGACTGAAAGATAAAGTTACACCCCAATTCCTAATTGTAATCTGGCATGAAAACTTGGATTGCTGTTTTCCATACAGCAGTGTTTGACACAGCTTGCAAGTTATGCTGTTCTGAACCAATCTATTGTATTCTCTTAGTAAACAAAAAAATACAACCTATGCAAAAGCCACAGGAAGTCTTTGTTTCTTAATAGAAGAATATTTTTTCCAGGTACAAATTGCTATCTTTGTAAAAGACTGTAGGATTCAAAACTGTTCTTAAAAAAATGTTTAAAAATTTACATTTAAACTTTACCATTGGGACTACGAAACATACCCGTCCAATACTGCACAGTAATTGGTCTTCCATACAAACTGATTCCATCCAGCAGAGCTTTTGCATAAGGCACTGATACTTTGTGTTTAAAGCAGACATATCCAAAAGACTTAGGTTTTCCTTCTTTGTCCTCACAAATCGTCACTTTGGTTAATGGGCCAGCCTGAAAGAAATTACTCTTATTTAGTAGATACTGACACTTCATTGTGTTTTGAGTATTTCATTATTTCTCTTTGGCCATGGTCAGAAACCATAAGTTTCTTACTTTGAAAATGTCTTTTCATATTCCCAAAGCTCAAATTCTGAGACTTCTACAAGCAGAAGTCAGCTCCATAAAAGTTAAAAGGGAACCAAACATCAGCTCATGTTTAGTCTTTCATAACTAGAATTTTTATTTTTTTTACAATACCATACCATAATAATTAGCCTCCCAAAGGGGAAGACTAATTTACTGATTCCATTGCAAAAGTTACCTTCCAGTTCATAAATAAAAATATTAATAGTGTAGAAGTAGAAGAAGATACTTGCTCATCATTTGATGGAGGGGAAGAGATAGAGGTCAGGGATGCATGTTTAGGACTAGGTCATAGCAGGAATATTGTCATTGATATTTTCCAGACAGGGCAAGGCTACAAGAAAAAGTATAGGCTGTTGCAGCAAAAGGGAAGCCTGAATGAAAACAAGAAAAAAGAAGGGAAAAAGTTACTGGGATGACCTAAAGACTCAGATAAAAGCCAGCAGTCGGATGACTGCTGCAGATTATACAGATGAAGAATGCAAAACTGTGCATTGTTTTGCAATGCATAAACTGTGGTCTAAGAGCATCTTTATCACTTTTGCATTTTGTATTGTATTACTCATGCCCCCTAAGAAGATAAACTTTCTTAAGCTCACATTTACAGTTATACAGCAGACTACTGTTTGGTCTTGAAAACAGGTAGGAATTAAGCTCGGGCTTTAAATAGGTCCACTACTTCGTGTTTCTACACGGTCACGGAAGGATCGGGTTTTAAAGGGACCTCTCCAGCTCTCCTAACCGAACATCCCATTGGCGGATTTTTTTCTTCTCGAGCACTAGAACAGCATTTCGATGTAGAAGGGTACCCGTCCGCTACCTGCAGGAAGAGCTCGTAGAGGATCTCCTCCCTGACCCGGCTCTCCAAGTTCCCCACCAGCAGAGTCTGCTCCGCAGCCTCGGACCACCCCGGCGACGACATAGAGGCGGCGGGAGCCGTGCGGGAGTGCGAGGAGAGCGGGCAAGCTGCGCTCCGGGACACGGGCCCGGCTCCTGGCAACGCTGGAACCCGGCAGGGCGAGTGTCGCGTCTGTTTCTGACAGCACCAACATCTGCTTGTCACACCGTTCCGAACCGTTCCGTGTGTAGTAATGACGGTAAATACAAACATGAAGGTTTTCGCTTTTATTTTTGCCTCTGAATCTTAAGTCCTAGTAGGGCTGACTGGTGCAAAACAAACAATTCACCTTCTCAGACTAGTATTCACAAGTGCGTTCACACTCTCTGCTCCTGATTAACTTTGCAGTGAGCACTTACTGTAGAAGAGGCAGCAATCAGAGCAAGTGCTCAGCTCAGGAGCAAAGACGGGGGGTTTATCAGATGGCACTCCACGCCAGCCACACTATTTCTGCATTGTTACAGTATTGGCTTGACAGCAGAAGTGATTTTAAACCATGGAGCATCGGAACAACAGACTGACCTAATCTCTGCAATAAACTACTGGAATTGTCCAGTCACAGCTGGGCAAATGAACAGAGACTTTTGCTCCTGATGAGCTTCCAACGGCAGCAGAAAGACTGTACCCAAAGCCCGGCTGCAGGAGCAAACCCTGGGCAGGGGAGCACTGAGCTCACGGCACAGTGAGAATTCCTAATCCAAGCTTTTTTCCTGAAGAAACACCAGTTCAATCGCTAACAGAACCAGTTGTGAGCATCAGTCAGTCAGCGCTCCTGAGCATCTTTGGTTCTCTATAGCGACAATTGGGTGTGAAGCAGCGGGTGTCTCCCAGCTCCCATTAACCTGCAAACGCTGCCCAAGGGCATCAGCTGAGACAAAAGGAGGTTCACCTGCATCTCTGCGTCTCCCTGCTTCACAAGACTGGGGCTGGCCTGAGAACTGCTCTGACAACAGAGCCAGTAGGAAGTCTCCAGCACAAAGGGACACAGACAGCAAAATAGCAACTCTTACAGGAGCTGTTTCTGGCAGACTGGGCTTGAGTTGTGCCAGAGCGAAAAAAGATTTGTGGAACGAGCTGCATTGCCGAGTGCCACCAGAGCCCAAGAGCTTGTCAGACAGAATATTTCACCTCTCTGGATCAAAGTAAAAAAGCCTTGTATCATCAGTAGCCTCAGGGAGTAACATGAGAAATGAGCACATGAAATGCACAGCATGAACTCAATATCTGGGTGTTTTGGAGATGAATGGTATTACCGGTATTTGAAATAACCAAAAACATTAATCTGACATAACGAGGCTGTTCATTTCTATGAGCTTGCACCATAGGGAAGAGTTAAAACCTTTTAATTTTACCAGCATTCCCAAAGTCATGAACTTTGCATGGAATCAGTTACACTGCTATTGAAGTATAAGTTTATTCCCCTGCAGAAAAGAGATGGCCAGTGGGGGGAAGCAGTACAAGGCACTTCACAATACTGTCATTATTTTCACAGACCACTGTTCTTGCAATAAGATCCATAAAAAACTATCAAATTTCCCTCCAAATAAAACTAAATGCAAGTAAACTTATATGCAACAGTCTCCATCATCTTCAAATGGCTTTGGAAGGATAATACTTCTGTATGCTTCTCAATACTTCTCAAGGCACAACAAACATTTTCAAATGAAGGCTCAGACCAAAAAATCCTAATCTCTGCCAGCAGACAAATTCCCTAGATAGAGCATTCCCTCACCAGGGAATACAGACTTCAACTCATGGCTCAGGTCCATTCCTTTCCAGTCACTAAGGAAATTAATTTCAAAATAATCTGCAACCATTGTAAAATCACTTCTGCACTAACCCATGTGTCTCTACGTTTATGAACATTGAGACAGAGAGACAGGACTGAAGCAGAGCAATGGGAACAGGAAAAAAAACAAGACAGCAACAGGCCAACATGCAGCAGGCCAGAGCAACAAGGAAAAACAGGATACTGCAAAAGGGAAAAGGACAGGGAGCCGGACGCTGGGACAGAGATAATGAGAGCAATAGAGAACAACAGAGATATTAAGAACAAGAGGAAATGGGCCCAGACGGATGAAGTAATAAAAATCAAGGTTGGGAAACAGCAAAAAGATCAGAGGGAGTAATAAATGAACAGGAAAGTAGAAAGGGAAAGTGAGATCCAGAACTGAAAAACACAGCAACAGTTAGTAAAACAAAAGAATAGAGAAACAAAAGGAATGAGGGAAACATAGGAATGCAGGGACACATTGCAGCACACAAAGGTACAGAGAGGAAAAGAGTACAGAGAGGCAAAAGAACAGGCCAGATTAATTGTGAGGGGAAAAGAGGCAGATTCAACCCAGAACAAATTGATGGAGAAGGAAAAAAAAACCAGCTGCAGAATAGAGACAGAGAATTTAAAAAGGAGAGAAAAGGGGAGTGTGGTAGGAAGAGGAAGCAAGACAAAATAGAGACAAAAAGAGAGAGCTAGGGAAGCAAAATAAAGTAGTCACACTGCATGTGAAAAAAAGGGTGCCAGGAGAGAAGCAAAGAGGTGAGACAAGGCACCTTGGACACACCTCAGCTCTGACACTTGGCACTGCTGGGAACATTTACCAGTTCAGATGCATCTTTCCCCTCCTCACCCAGAGAGGCAGGCTTTCACTTGCCTGCAGAGGGACCAGCCAGATGGCCTCCAGTTTTTATTTCCTTGCCTTTTTTATGGCCTCTCCAGTCTGTGCCACAGCAGCTCCTCTCCGAGCCAGAAGTGCTCATCCTGTATCTCTTACACGCACACCCCGGAGGGAGTAAGACCGGTACTAATGTTAGAAATTATATAGAGTTCAAGGGACTGGGAGTAGCACACAGAAGATACACAAAAGAAAACAACTATTAATGACCATTACTCCAGACATCATCCCTGGCATGGCCAGAGACACCTGGTCTGGGAAAACAGAGGTAAGAATGAGAACCTAATTAGCACTGAAGGTGAAGAAATCCATATCCAATAGGAAACCAGATACTAAGAACTGCACAACTTGGGAATAATGAACATTGAACCAATTAATTTCGGTGGGGTTTGACTGTATAAAATACGTGAAACATCCAGTAAAGAACAGCGTCATGGAATGATTTTCTCTGCCCAACATGGGCAATGTGGATGAAATTATTTCTGCTGCATGTCCTGGCTAGATCAACATCCTGGCCAGAATAAAGTAATGCCTTAACTCTTTAACACTAAAAACGTTGGAGAGTTATTTTTGTTTTTCCCGAGTTTCCGTGACACTAACGACCCAGGCAAGCCCCAGGCAGGTGTAGTCACTGGCATCGCCCGGGGCTGCATCGGGGAAGAATGTACATTTAGACGCCCAGTGCAGTCTTTGGCAGAGAGAAAGAAGCAGCTGCGGCTGTTATTACTGCAGAACCCTTGCACGAATCCCTCCTTCTGCAGGAGTCTCTGGGGACATCTCGAGGGCCAACCTGCCGCTGTCACGACAGGGCTGAGGACCGCCAGTGGACACAGGGTAGGCATCAGTGGCGCTGCGCTGGAGCTGGGGCAGCGGCACAGGGCGAACAGGGTCGGTGGAGGCTCAGGGGAGCTCTGGCGACACGGAGAGGCGCCCAGCTCCTGCCCGGGAACGTGGCCGCCTTCGTCCGGGCCGGCTGCAGCTTCTTCCCCGCCATGGGGCGGCCCCAAGGCGGCTCTTCCGCATCCGCTGAGGCTGTCACCTCATCGTTCCTGCGACCTCATCCCTCACCCGCCATTGCCGCCGGGCCCCGCGCCAGTGCTCAGCCACGCCGTTCTTGGTGCTTCGCGACGCCGCTCCCGAGCACTCGCGCGGACACCAAGCACGGCAGCGGCCCCAAAGGACACGCAAACCCTGGACGGCAGAGTGCCCGTGGGACGGCAGCGGCGTGTCCCGACCGGAGGCGGCTCCCACCGCGGCCCCGCACACGAAGGTTCACCCGCTTACCTGCAGCTCGGCATTCTGGCCAGCGGGTGGCAGCAGGGAGAGCACCCCTTCTTCGGTCACGGCGAAGAGCCAAGCGGCTCTTGGCTGCACGAGCAGCTACTGACCGCACGGCGGCGCCCGCCAGCGCGGGTCCCGGCCCGGGCAGCCCTGCGGGGCCGCCGCTGGGGGCCAGAGCCGGAGGTCGCAGCCGAGGAGCAGTGAAAGGACAGACGGAGACGGGTAGATGAACGGGAAACACGATGCTCAGCAGACAACTCATTTGGGATAACCCACACAGAGCAACTTAACCTGGTTGACCCACACTGGATAACCTATTGCAAGACCACTCCCAAACTGCAAACATTTTACCCCAAATTTTCCCAGCTGTTGGTTTCATTGCCATTTTTTTGCTAGTATAAAAATTGAGTTTTACTTTCTCAAATATTCAATTGGGCAATTTTCTGGAGCTTTTTTTTCATTACATAAAAACTGTGGTGGCATTTGCTTTTGGTTCTGTGCATGAAAATGTGGGGATTTTAACTTTCTAGCAGCTCACATCTGTGCATCACAGGACAGCCCAAGCACTAGCGCCCACTGCCAGCACCATGAAAGTCCCTGGATATGCTGCTGCTCTGAGCCTGCACAACACCCAGAGGAAGCAGCACAGCAGCACCTGAGGGATGGGACCATGTGCAGTGCCAGTCATTCAGCTTTCCTGACAGAATGTTTTCAGAATACAGCTGGCTGCAGACACTTCACGAGGCTCAAATACATTTCACCATGGACATCTGATGAAGCAAATAAAAGATGACAGTTTTCAAATCGTGCACTTCTGTGCCCCATCCCAGGTGCTTGCAAGGCCAAAGCAGGCAGGCAGAGTGGGAGAGCCCCCAGGGCTCCTCTTCCCCAGGCCAAGCAAGAGCAGAGGTTGTGCCCTCAGCCTCATCTACACCTCCATCACTCGAGCTTCTCCACTGGCATTGCTCCACAACACCCATACCTGCCTGGAGCTGGTGGCCCCGGCCAGCACACCACGCCCAGGAACAGCCTCCCCTTCCCTACAGTGCCTCTTGCACCCTTGCCGGCACAGATCAGTTGTGTGGCTGTCGTCGCACACTGCCCACACCTGCCCACCTTGTCCTCCAGGGCCATTCCCAAAGCCACAACTGGTTCTCAGCATCCTGGTTCCTGCAGAGAACTGACTGCCAGGCTGGTGCTCAGTGTCCCCAGTAGCCCGTTCCCCTCCCACTTAGTCAAGGCTGTCAGTGTGATCACTTGCAATCTCCGTCTGCACAGAAAAGAGCAGCCTGACTGAACTTCCCAGTACATGGCCACCAGCCAGGCTTGGACACTGAGTGCCAACACTCTTGAAGCCAACACAGCTGGAGTAATCCCTAAAGCTAACCTGGCACCACTGGCTACAGGAGAGCCCAGCTAGCTCTCCCCAGATTCCTGCTTTTCCTGCACATCCAGGAGTGTTTGTGTCCCAGGGACAGAGGTCTCCTACCCTTCCTCCTTGCCCTTCTAGAATATGGCTGTGGTAGCCGCTCGGATTGATCGGAGTCTCCCTAGAGAAGCAGGACCTTCTGAAGAGCAGGGCCTGGCACTGGCAGCATGGCTCCCCACCCCAGCCCCAGGACGCTCCCCAGCCAGTCAGAGCCATGTGGTAAAAGGTTTAATTAACACACTGACAGCACCAGAGCCAGCCTGAGCTGGACTTTTATCCACTGCTCTGCTTGGCTGCCAGTCTCTTGTCTCTCTCTTCAGCAATCGTCAGGCGGATGCCCTTTCCACGGGGCAAGGAGATCCATGGCTTGTTGCCCTGCAGTAAGGGAGAAGAAACCACATGAGGAAACCCAGAGAGCAACACGGCTTCCCTCTGTAAGAGAGAAAGCAGCAGAAGCCCACCCCTGCTCATGCTGAGTCCGGTACACATGGTGGTAGCACTGGTGCAGCAGAGGCCGCTAAGGAAGGTACCAAGGATGCACAGGCCTACAGCTGCCTGTCAAGTCACATCCGTGAAGAATGTGCTTCGGCCAAAACAAAAACACCGCCCTGGCGCAACGCGGACAAAGAGCCTGTCATGGATGGCAAAGCAGCAGAGGCTTTGCGGGGGGTACTCCGAGTCCCAGCAGCTGCCCAGATCACAGCAAGGGCTGAGCACTGCTCAGCCTCCAGCTCTCAGGTTTCAGGGCTGCTTCTTGAAAACATCCTCATGCCTAAAGTTGCAAATGCTTCTTTCCCCTTCCCAGAGCAGGAAGAAGTACAGAGAGCTGAGTAAGAACAGAGGCCAGCACTGAAGCTCCACTATGTGGGAAGACAGCTGCCTAAGGAAACACTAAGGCTCTTTGCCTAAGCCAGCAGCCCTTCACAAGATAGAAAACCCCAGCCAGTGTCCCCATGGCCTTACTTTGCCAATAACGAAGATGTTGGAGAGCCTGGTGGCAAAGCTGTTGCCGTTGGCGTCCTTCACATGAACCACGTCAAATGACCCAGGGTGCCTCTCCCGGTTGGTGATCACCCCAATACGGCCCAAGTTGGCACCGCCAGTCACCATGCACAGGTTACCTGAGTAAGGGAATATAGGTGTGACAAAAGCTGGCACCAAATGCTGTCAAGTCCTTCCACTTGGGCTCCCTGCCCATACCAAGCACTCCATCCCACCGGTGCTAGCACTGCTCACAGCTCTCTGTGAAACACCACCTCTCACCATGAAGAGACAAACTGAAGCACCTCCCCACCAGGCTGCTGCTTCTACCTGGTGCCTCAGAACTGCCAAGTCCCTGTCAAATGCTTCCCAAAGGAAGAATCTGTTGCTACAGCTCTAGATGGACATGCTCCTGCGAAACAAACCCCTTCCAAAGGTTGACACCACTGCCTCTATTTCAGTGCAAAATCTGCCTAGCATTTAACTTCCACACTGCTCTCCACAGTGGAGAAGCGTTCAATGCTTTAACAGGATGCAAGACCTACCTGTGTCAAACTTGATGAAGTCTGTGATCTTTCCCGTCTCCAGGTCAATCTGGACTGTATCATTCACCTTGATGAGGGGGTCTGGATAGCGGATAGTGCGGGCATCATGAGTGACCAAGTGAGGGATTCCTTTGGTGCCCACAAAAATCTTCCTCACCTTGCACAGCTTGTACTGCAAACAAAACAAAACACCTCTCAGCTGAGGCAGCAGGCATTGCCATGGACTAGGGAACTCTTGTACTCCAAAGAGCCACCAGCCAGCAGAACACCCAGACACTCAGGGCTCACAACATGAGCCCACGGAGTGACTTGTCCAGCTCCCTGCCTCAGTAACAACTGCCACGAAGCTCTGCTGTCGCCCCACCCAAAAACACCTTTGCTTTTCGGAGCAGCAGCCCACCTTGGGCTTCAGCCTCCTCACAAACACTGGCTACATTTTCACAGGAAAAGTCTTACCAGGGCAATTCCTTGTTTTCCCTGAAGCCCCTGGGCACACAACAGACACAAAGGCTGCATTTCTCCAGGACCCAAGACAGACCCTCCAGGGCACTGATTTCCCTCCTGCCTGTCACCCTAACTCCCTCATAGCCTCTGTGGACCTCATCATCTGTATCAACACAGAGCAGTAGCCAGAGATGCACATCACAAGAAGAATCACACCACAGTCAGCTCTGCCATCCACACAGCTGTGAGCCTCCACAGCCTGCCTTATGGAAGGAGATGCAAAGCAGAGCACGGCCTTGCAGCTCAGACACACCATGCCTGGGTTAAGGAAAATGCATAAGGAAGTTGCTCCCCAGCATCCAGGTGATTCGTCAGTTTTGTTGTCCTGGGAAGAAGTTCAAGGCTTTTACACCACAGGCAGCTCCATGCTTCTGGTCACTGTTAGCTGGCAAAGCCAAGACTCTCCTCCACCCCAAATCTCTCTGATCCAGCCCATGCCAACAACATCATCTCCACCACCAGACAATGCACCTACACCCATGTGTGAACTACTTTCATGTAACCAAGAGATCTCCCCCGACCCAGGCTTTACCACAATACTGAGTGCCTCAATCTCAAGTGCAGCATGGCTTCAACTGTCAGGGAAGAGACACATCAGCTCTCATTCAGGAGATGACACAGAGGAAGCACTGCCCCAACCAAACCCAACTGGACCCACACTTACAACACATCAAAGCTCCTCACCTTGGCCTCCTCAGGTGTGATGCGGTGAACAGCAAACCGGCCCTTGGTATCATACACCAGGCGGAAATGTTCACCTGTCTTGTCAATGCTGATGACATCTGATTGCAGACAGGGAAACACAACAGCTGCTGTTACCAGCT
This sequence comes from Sialia sialis, assembly GCA_009812075.1. NCBI lineage: Eukaryota > Metazoa > Chordata > Aves > Passeriformes > Turdidae > Sialia > Sialia sialis. The sequence goes on along the minus strand of VRYO01000570.1, from coordinate 7,609,476 downwards.
CATTACCCAAGACCCTAACATAGGGTCAAGCTCATGTTTAAGAAAAAACATAGACTGCTGAATAATGAGGGTGTGATTGATGAATTTAGGATCTACTCTTGACCACAGGGTCACATCTTTTCTGTGACAGACTGAAAATTAGCAAAAACTGCTGAAGGGTGCAATTTGAACAGTAACTTACCTTTGTCAAGCAGGCACTTACAGGCTACAGGTATTTGACCATGGTATTCACTGCAGTGCACAATTCCAAACTAAGTAACAACTGCTTATACATATCTTTTCATTAACTCCAGCAGGGAAACCTTATGCCTCCAATAATGCCAGCCCCACAAAACACTACCCCGCCAGTGCAGGAGAGCTGCCTAAGGAACTGCCCCAACCCTACTCACCCATGAAGCCTGCAGGGTAAGTGATATCAGTGCGGACTTTGCCATCTATTTTGATGAACCTCTGCATGCAGATCTTCTTGACCTCATCTCCTGTCAGAGCATACTTCAGCCGGTTGCGCAGGAAGATGATGAGGGGAAGGCACTCTCTCAGTTTGTGAGGCCCTGTTGATGGGCGGGGTGCCTGTGGACAAAAGCTTTCTGCTGGAGGCTCAAGCAGCATCAACCACCCCAGAGAAGGAAACCATGGTGCCAACAGCTCCCACAAGAGCACAGAACGGCAGCAGCGCAAAGCGCAGCTGCCACTCAGGCAGCGACCGGCTGAAGCTCCCTGTTCTTGCTATTCACAGCAGTTTCCCCCATGTCTTGCCAGCCTCACAAAACCGCCCCAAACCGAGCACAACCATCCATCTAAACCCGGAGGTGGAAAAGCATAACAGGCAGGTTAAAAGAAAACAGCCAACGACCCCATCACAGTCTCTGCACACGGGGGGAACACGAACGCTATTCACAAAGATCCTAACGCTAAACCAACACCTCCAGCCCTGTCCAACTGCTGCCGTTTACTGCTCGCCCCTGCGCGGCACCCCTGATGTGACTGCGCCTGCCACGACCAGCCCGGCCTCGGCCCCACCTCCGACCCCGGACCCAAGCCCAATCCGAGCTTCAATCCCAAACCAGGCCCGCACTCACGAAGACGCCCGTCAGCTTGTCCAGCATCCAGTGCTTGGGTGCAGCCACGCGCTTCAGATGCTTCTTGGGGCCGCGGGCCTACAGGACGGGACGCGTTAAAGAGTGTGTTACGGATCGCGCCAGGCCCGGCCCCCACCCAACCATCCCTCCCCGGCCCTCTCGGACCCCTGCCCTTCGGACCCTATCGCCAGGCTCCCTCCCGCGCTTGTCGCCCCGAGGGGGGTGGCCACAGCCCGGGGTAGCGGGGGATGGCGGCGGATGGCGGCAGGGAGCGATACCACCCCGCTCTCACCATGGCTGCGCTCAGCCGAGAAAGGACTGGTGTTTCCGGCCCGCCGCGGAAGGACAAAGCACGGTGGCAGCGACGTGCGTCGCCCCCTGCCGGCTCGGAGGTCCAGGGCCCCTCGCGAGGTGATGGGGAAATTGTTCCTTCCTTGCGGCCCCGACGGGGACGCTCCTCTCCTGGACTCCCTGCTTCTAGCCGGGCACTGTGTTCACAGTGTTCATCGCTGATGGCATGGGACAGCTCGTCACGTTCTGGCCCTGCGGTTTGGGAGAGTGTGTGAGTATCGGAAGCCGAAGTGGGGGTAGCACCCGTGCCGAGACCTCTCCCTGCCCACACCTGCCCTCCCACACATGAACCTTCACCCTGCCACGGCCCCTGCCGGGGTACAGCTGGGAGCCCACGCAGCCCCCAAGCCTGACGTCGCCCACTCCTGAAGGCAGTTCAGGGGTCAAGTTGTCCCAGCTGCCCTCCCCGAGGAGGCCGACGTGTCCCCACAGTGCTCCGGAGTCCGCGGGACAGCCCCAGGCCCCTGCACTCTGCCAGGCAGCCCAGTGAGTGCAACAGCCCCGTTCCTAAGCACGGCCCCACAGCAGCGCTCCCGTAGTAGGGTGCGGCTGGTCGTATTCCCCAGGGTAACACTGTCACCAAAAACGTCGGGATAAATGAAACTCCATGTTTACATCAGAGACCAGCATTACTTTATTCACAGTGCTGGGTGCATAGAGGGAGCTCTACCTATGATACATGCACACTTCCAAAACTTTTCACTATTTATACACTTGTTCATTGGATATAAAATACTCAGTTCTCTTCATTAAATAGTATTTTATCTTCTACTGGTTATCGATTTCTTGCTTCTTATGTTAATTAGTCTACATTTTCAGTCTTATTATCTTGTTATCTTCTTCCCAGGTAAGACAATTGCTGAATTATCTTTGTTTCTTTATCTCTGGGTTCTGCAAAATGTCCTTGTATTCTGTACTAATTCTGTATTCTGTGTGTCCAGTTTCAGCAATATATCTCTCACATGCTTAGTCCAATGAAGCATATCAAGGTTGGTTTAGCAAAATTTAAGTTTTAGTAATTTTCCCGACCTGTGTTCCCGCAGTAGCAGCTTATGACAAACCTCATAAGTGCCTGGCTACATTGGAAAATTACACTGTTCATGACTGATTAAAACAATTAATTAGAAATTTTAATTAGAAAAGTTACTAAGAAAGTTGTATAATTTTCAACAACAGGATGGGAACATCATAAGCCGAGAAGAAGCACTGAAGCTGTGGGGTGCCCACCCTCCTTCCACCAAGGGCTGCTTCACACAAAGTTCTTCGCTGAAATGGACAAGGGCCACAGCCGACGGAACAACGATCCTTCTAGATTTTATTACACGGCAGCTTGCGATCCTTGCCTGCGCATTTTGGGACAGGCAGCGCGGCCCAAACTCCTTCTCCCGCCCCTTCCCACGCTCGGCCTGGTTCCGAGCGTTCCATGCGCCCGCAGCGCCAGTACCTGGGGCAGCCAGGACGCTGCTCACTGCTGGGGTGAGGTAGGAGCCCCCCAGGCCCAGCCGCGCTCCAGCCTCAGTAGCCGGCCAGCAGGTCCGACGGGGAGTTGAGCTCCGGCAGCTCGTCTGTCCTGTTGAGGCCAAGCTCCACCACCAGCGCCCCGAGCACCTTGTCAGCCGGGTCCGAGTCCATGCGACCGGGGCCAGTGGCCTGGAGGCGGTGGCTCCCCGCGCTCTGGGGCTGCGTCCCCAAGCCCCAGGTGAGCTGCGAGCCGGGCTCCGCGGCGCAGTTCTGGATGTGGAGCTTCTGCAGGCACAAGGTGGCCAGGAGGTGGGATCTGCCTGGGAGGGCCACAGAGACGGGGAGCAGGCCCCACCGCCGGCACCTCCTCAGCGCCGAAGGGTAGCAGCGCAGGATCGCCTCCACTGTGCCCCGGGGAGGGGACTGTAAACAGCTCTTCTCTGGTGCCTACTAGCACACGGCAGCGCACAGAGAGGGGTGCGAGCTGTCCCGGGCGGATGGGGTCCAGTGACTACCCAGACAGGACAGAACTGGAGAGGCACCCCGGCTTATCGCCACGCTTGCATGGGCAGCAAGGCGGGCATATCCCACTCTGGATGGGGGATGTAGGGATTTGCACCCAAGAGGCACCTCACCTAAAGCCACAACACTTGACACTCGTGGGGTTTCCTATTGTTTATTTTCCCAGCTGTGTTCCTGAAACAGCTCCCACAGCTCACAGGGCAGTCTGCCTGCTGTGGGGATAGAGCTGTGGGGTCAGAGTACATGGGGCCCTGAGGTCAGTCAGAGGCAGCAGCTGGCCAGCTTCTCCACTCTCTCATTCCTCACCTTTTTCCCTGGATGGGCAGTCCCCAAGCCTGACATCTTCCCCAGGCACTGGGATCCTTTGCTGGGGCAGTGGCAGCACCAGTCTCCTGCCAGCTGTTTACCACACAAGACTCGTCACACCACACCAGGTGCCAGGGGTACATGAAGCAGGCAAGGGATCAGAAGTCATGGGAGCCACATCTTGCTCACCTATCTCCACACCAGATTTCCTGTTGCAGTAAAAACCAACAGAGCAAAACACAAAGCCAAGGCCAGGCTTGGAGCCCTTTGTCTTGCTGTTTCTTCCAGCATAATCTAATTAAAGCCACAGCAAATATGCTTTCCCACAGTGACTGGACATCTTTAAAAAACCCAGCACAATAAAAAGTCCATGGGCCAGGAGAATGAGGGGACAAGGACAGCAGATGTCAGGCTCCATGGCCCCTGGCACTGGGAGAGATCTGCCCCAGGTACCTGTATACCTGTTCCCTTGCTGAGACATCTTGTGGCAGGTCTCATGGGGCACCAGAGCATCTGGATGTTCATCCAAGATCTCCCAGGACAGGAGCTGCCACAATGCCCTGTATCTCCCTCAACACTCTTGAGGGTGTGGCCCCTCTGTGCAGAATTTCAGGAGCTCACAAATGGCTCTGCAGTGGTGGCAGGGTGCTGTAGAAAATAGCAGTGGCAAGGCAGGGTGGGTTGAAGAATAAAGGAAGGGGCTGAAGGAATATGTCAAGAATTTTATTTTTTAAAAATTCTCAGTTAAAAACACAATGGCTGTGCCTTTCTGTGGGTAAGAGACACAACCTGTGGTACCCCAGAGTAGCCCTCAGGCTGTACTTCACGAGTGGGCAGCTATGAGGCTGTGGCCTTGCCAGGTAGGTAATACAGCACTGGGCTCCAGCTGAGGAGGGGTCACAGCTCTGAGCAGCCCCTCTCTTAAAATATATTTAAAAGCAGTTGCAAGAACAAACTGTGGTATTAAAAAAGGAAAGAGAAAGGAGCAGGGGAGGCTCTGCCAGCACTGGAAGGCTGTGGTTGGAGGGTCCACACTCCTGTCTGGGGAGAGCCATGGTGCTTGTGGCATGCAGCAGTTTTTCTTCTTTAAAGAGGAAAAAAAAATAGCCAACCAACAGTTCTTCCTTCGAAAGTTTCCCTGCAGCCACGAATTTCACCTGTTGTTCATGTAAATATGCTGTCTTCTCCACATTCCTGTGCTCTTGCCTGAGCCTTCCTTTCTGCTAAACAACGTGCTTCAGATTCCCTGCAAATAAAAGGAAGCAGACAAGGATATTTACACTGATATTTTAGTCTGGTGGAGTGACCTGGCAAGGAGTGCTACTCCCATGCCTAATGGACCATGATACGGGAATTCCAGCCTCAGCACACATCTCAGTTCCTGCTGACCTCTCACTCCCTTGCAGAGGCTTCTGCTCTTGTTTGAGCCAAGCTTTGGAAATTACCACAGGGGACCTGCCTCTGCTTTCACAATGCTGAATGCTGTTTTGGGATTTGTGGAACAGCATCCGAGAGGCACATGCTCACTCCCTGCTGCCTTGTCCTTCTTTCTGGCTGGACTCACACAGGGGAGTGAACAGCCCTCCTTCCCAGCTCTGGAGTGATACTGTTCCTCCCACCCTCTTAGACAGGTCCCCAAGAAGGGGATGTCCTCTCCCTAGGATTGGCCTGTTCTTGGGAATGGACACCCAGAGGCATCCACGGCCATTGCACTTCCCATCCTACTTCTAACATCAGCACACTGCAACACAGTTCTCTCTCTTCAAAAGGAGCCACATGGAGAGGACAAGGGACAACAGGTGTGAGTTGCACTACAAGAGGTTTCACCTTAAGTATGTTTTTTTTTTACAGTGAGAACAATCAATCACTGGAGGAAACACCCCAGGGATGTGGTAGAAGTGTCAGAAGTTTTCAGGATGTGACTGGACAGGTTGCTAGACAATCTTGTCTATGCTCCCTTTCCTATGAAAGTTTGGAACAGATGGTATTTGAAGTCCCTTAGAACCTGAGCTGTTCTATGATTCCAACAACGACAAGGCCCCATGCTCCGCTGCCCAGGCAGACCAAAGGAAATGGCAACTTTTGCTACAGGGACTGTTTCCACCAATCCTAAAAGTCCCAAGGGATGTGGGAGGCAAATGACACTGTGCACTAATGAGCAGCCAAGTGAATGTGGTTCATTTTTCCAGTCAGTGAGAAAGATTCCAATGAGCTCTTCTGAAGCCCCCTCTAAAAAGAAATCTGTGAGCCTGAAGCAGGAGTGTTGGTTTGGACAACACTCACCTTTGACTGAGTTCAGAATTTCTTGAATTCTCTGTGTCTCATTGCGGTCTGGTCTGCAGCTTGGTGTGATCTCCAGTACATAATCAGGACCATACTCTGTGAAGAACTGCAGGAAAGAGCAGAATAAAGTCAGCTGAGAGGTCTCTGAAAGCTGAAGCTAGACAGAGGGCTCCCCACGGGTACCTGTTTGTAAAAAGACAAAAAAGCATTTCTCCACCTAAGGGCCACATGTAGCTTCACTATATCAAGGTGGTACCTCAGCAGTGTCTGTGTCCATCTAGCTTTTAACTGCTTCCCAATTAAAGAGATGGGAAGCAGACCCCTGTGGGGCAGTCAAAAGCCTATCCCAATGATTTATTTGGGAAAGCTGATGGCACTCATTTTACACATAGTTACCTGCAAATGGGATTTTTTATTATTAAATTTCAAGTGCTGTAATCACATATCCTACTGTTCACCTCCCACCTTGCTGAACACTACTGCATTGACATGACTGTCATGTCCTTTCCCGGGAAAGGAAAAAAAAAAAAAATCTGTGAGCTGCAAGAATACTGTGTCTCTCTTGGCTAAGTGCTCAGACAACGTGCAGGACATCTGCATCACAAGGGGCTGACGTGCTAAAGCAGAATCACAGGTTACTGAGAGCCGTTGTGTCATATTGTGTCATGATTCTGGCCAAGACAGGGTCAGTTTTTGCAGTAGCTGGGAGGAGGAATAGCCAGACACAGAGGTTATTCTACACCACCTCATGTCATTGCTGAGGGCAGGGGAAAGGGACTCCTCCAGATAGAAGAGATTTCTTCCATCTGAAATAATGTGGCAGAGGGAGCTGTGCAGTATTGTCTATTGTCAGAGGGGCAGGGGCGTTTCTGTGTGACCTGTTTCTTTTCTTGTTCCCTCTGTCATTAGTATTGTTGCTGCTGCTGTTACTGTTCAGTAAATTTTTCTTATTTCAACTGTGATTTTTACCCTTTGTGCCTGCAATTAGAGGGGGCAGGGGGAACAGTGCATGCTCTTAGCAGAAGCACTAAATTGGAGAATACCATTCCTAAGACAACCCAGTGTGGGGCACAAAGGGTTGAGATACAGATCTGCCCAACTGGGTTGGAAACATCTGATTCTAAGCATTTGTTCATATTAGGTACAGAGCCACTGGTCACAATGTTGTTTGGTCTGTTCATGCAGGTGTAGTACATATGCGTGAGCATATATGTTCCTTGTGATGATATTCTTCAGAGCAGGGAGAGGGATATGGATTATTTTTTTACTGCGCTGTATGGTATCAGTTTATGAAATGGTAACAAGGGCAATGAAGGTCATTTGGGATGTGTACTCAGTGTTCCTCTCCTGCTCTTACCTTGCGTGCTACCTTTGGTAGTCCATTAATAATAGTACTCAGCCTGAAGAGGAAACAGGAGAGGATGATTTTCCCCAGCTTGTCATCCTCTCTTCCTCCTTCAGGCCTGTTACAACACTTTTGAGAATTCTGAATTCCCTTTGGATGTTACAGAAAGCATGTTCTTGTTGTTATGCCTCTCGTGTGTGTGTCCTCAGTATAGTTTATAACATGTTTAGAGTCAGCGGAGTCCATACCATGCTTAGAGTCAGGACAGAGATTTCTAGAAGGTCATTCAAAGATCTGCCCCAAGGGTGGATAGCCATAAGTGGCATAGAATGTGGGAGAAAATGGGCCGATTTCTGGGATAAATTCTCTGCTCCATTGGTTTGAAATTCACCCCTGTACAACTAACTACAGGACCCTGACAGAGAGATAGAGTATTGGCAGGGTGAGAGCTAGGTCAGCTCCAGAGATGAGCGACTTACTGGAGTGTGCTGTGCCCCGGCCACTCTTTACCGGACACTGCTGGTCACCAGACAGAACCCTCAGGGGGAGGAGGAGGAAAGCGGAGCAACAGGAACTGTGGCTACTCAAACTGCAGCCGAAAAAAAAATTTAAAGCCTTGAGAAAGACAAAAGGCACATCCTAAAGAGCTCTTTGAGCAAACCAGATAATCCTTCTGCCCATCCTCTCTGTAACTATCTGAGATTGCAGTTTATTGGCACATGAGACCCCTCACAGAAAAGCTGCAGACTGTTTCTGATTTTGGGCACAAGCACCCATCTTACTGCTAGGTCAGGGCACTATTATTACGTAAGTATCTTCACAAAACAGGACTGAGCGTCAAGGAAGGTATGTGGATTAGGCAGAACAACTGGCTCTTCTGCAAGGAAAGGGCAGAGTTTTTCAAAGTGTTACCTCATGATCAGGGATCTCAGAGGACAGTGTTCTCCCAAGGATGACCCCAGTCAAGTATGTCCAGCAGCGGGCTGTGTTGGCAAGGTTGTAACCTCCTGTTTCCAGCAAAAATTGGAATTTTGAGGAGAAAGAGTGGGGAAAGGGAAAAGAGAAAAAGAGATTTAAGTGGAAGGAACAAATCATGAGGTCACTGTGTGCTAATTACATGAATTCAGCTCATTTCATCCACTCAAACCATGCCCAAAATCTGCCTTTTGCACCTGCTGGCTACACAAGGCCAGGTCTGAATGACAGTGTATGCAAGAGCCAACCGCTCAAACTGAACCCCAGTTACATCCAGGGTGGCAGAGGCTGGTCCTCCAACCCCCATCTCAGACCCAGGATGAGCTCCCAGCCCCACGCACTGGACTCTCTACTGGCAAAAAGGAGAGCCATTCACAAGTGGCAGGCTGCAGCAGAAATGGGGGCTTCCTGCTTTTTAATACCAGTCTTTGACCTATAAAGCAAAACATGCACGTCCAGCCATACACTGGTGAGATCTTCAGCATCATCATGTTTGAGAGGACAAACGTGAATCTCATCACTGCAACTGCTTTACATGAAAATGAGATTTCACAGTGAGTAGGAAATGGTTACCTACATAGTAATGGAACATGAGCCCACAAGGAGAAACCTTAGCTGAAAGCAATCCTGCAAGAGACTTGGGTAAGTTTTTTTCCAGAAAAGATGCTAGAACAGTAAAGGGAGAAAAGTGCTTTGACAAGACAGAGAGATCATATCTTTAAGTATTCCCTTCTGTTTGCGTTGGTTGTTGTGGGGCTTTATCCCTGCTTTTTTTTACTTCTCTCCCAGTTTCCACTTCAAATTCTTCCACATGCTGCAATGGTGGGACACTCCTTTGGTATTTTCCCAAGCGGCACCTAGTCGATCCTCATTTTTTAAAAAGTTTAGTGTTTTGTCTGAAAAGTGACATTTCCAGCACACTCACAGACAAGCCACAGCAGGACTGAACACTCATAACCTTTCCAAAACAAAGGGCATCAGGCACATACAATTTTAGCCTTAATATGCTGTACCTGATTTCCCCCATCTCAAAAATGACGACACCTAGAGCTGATGTGGCTCCAATCATGGAGCTCAGCGGCTTTCCCTAGCTCACAGTGGCTTCTGTGCTTCTGAAATGCTCTGTTTACATAAAGCCTGTACTGTGCTCTCCCCACTAGACAAACAGCTGGTTAGGCAGCACAGCAGAGGTAAGTCCAGCTTAACTTTCACTGGGTATCAGAGCCCTGCAGGCAGTCAGGCCTTGTCCCAAGCCCTGGCTTGAATCTTAATGAAACCTTTCATCACCAGGTGCCCGAGATAGGTTTGGGAACATAGTGCTCACTTTTAAAGAGAAGCACTGAAGGGCTGATCAGCAGAGATGGGAATCAGAGGTGTCACTGAGAAGTCAGGGTCAGTTTGTTTGCCTCTCCTCTTCCCCAGAGGAGCCATGCAGCTTTTAACTCAAGACCTGAGTCAGGATTGAGACTTGTACCTGTCAGTATCAAGGATTTCAGGTGTGAGAAAACAGTAGTGTGCCACAGTGCGTCCTCCTGACACCGTCCAGCAGTCACCCTGCTAAACCCTTGCCAGTGCTGAGCCCAAGGCCAGGCAGGCACTGGAGGCAGGGTCACAGGAGGACAAATGTGTTTGTCTCAGAACAGCAGGATGCACTCACCTCCTCCCAGGACAAGAGTTGCCAGCTGCCACTGCAGGACATACTTGAGGCACTTGCCCACTCCCTCAGGTGTCATGTTGAAAGAGCACATGGGGTCTCCAGCAATGGTGTCTGCCCCCAGCTGCAGCACAACTGCATCAGGGTTGAAGGCAGCATACACCTCCTCCAGCACTCTGGGGAGAGGAGAAGCAGTCCAGTTAATGCCAGCACGGCTCAGAGGAATGCCAGTGGCATGGCCCTGGTCCCTCAGATCCACCAGTGCCTCTCAGGGTTTCTGCATTCTCTGCTTCCACCCAACTCATACCAGTTACACTACCTCTGTTCCTAGTTAGCCTTCTACCTCCACAGCAAGTCTAGCTCTCTGAGGACTTATCAAAACCCTGATGAACATAAAAGCACCACCGATAACATGGCAAAGGGGGATCTAGTCCTCACCAGTTTAGTGGTAGCATCAAACTCCACATTTACACTGTCTGCCTTTTGGCTGCAGGACAATTCAGGGGCTTTCCTGCCCTGTGAAAGTCAAGGTGGAAATCCGGGTCTGGCAAAACAACAATCCTGAACTCTCAGACACCTCTCACCAGGACAGGACAGGAGAAACAGAGGAAGGCTCTGCCTAGGATCTTACTCTTCTCTCTTGTATATGGCTCTTGAGGCAAAACCATGAGGAAAAGCTCTGTGTGGGGTGTAGTAAGCCTGCAAAAACCTGAACTGGACAGAACTTCATGTTTCAAGCCCATCATGATTTTGGGAAGTACAGGCAATCATCCTCAAACAACAGACATCCACAGTCATGCCTGTGACAGCCTCCCAGCCTGGAGAGAACTGAAAGAGATCTCTAAGTCTCCTTGCAGAAGCTTTAGCTATACACAGCTTGAAACCTATGGTAGGTTATGATGTCCTTCAGCTGTGAATGCATGCAGCAGGCTCCTGAGTGGGTTCCTGACCTGTCTCAGCCCCTAGAGCTGCCTTTCAGAAGCATGTTCTCCAGCTCAAAGAGGGTGCTCTGTCCCAGCAATGGCAAGCACCAATAAGGCAGCAGGAGGCATGGCCTCCATGACTGCCCTACTGGCCTACAAATTTAGAGAGGTTTCAGCCCTCAAGTGTTACGGGTGGACATGGTAGCACTGCAGCCCTGCACTGAGACTCCTCTCCCCTGGAAAAGAACAAGCCCTACAGCCCAGTTTTGACGTGGAGAACAGGTTGTGAGGTCCACTGTAAGCTGAGGGACAGAGGGGAGTGCCAGGAGGCTCCTCTGTCACTGTCAGATATTTAGCTTTCAGCCTTTCATTCTTCCAGCACAGACAGAAGGTGCTAGGAAAATGCTTTTAGCTAAGCCCTAAGCATATGTCCTACAGTCAGAATTCAGAGCACTCAATTGAAGAAAAAACATCTAGCCCTAAGCCCAGAGCTAAAAAAATACTTGTCCCTTCTCACTCTCTCCTTAGATAAACTGTGGAGGTGTATCTAAGGAGATAGGCTGACCTGTGGCAGAGACCCCTCCAGCCACCCACAATGTCTCTGTATATTCAGTTTGCTTAAGGATTCCGACAAGACCTCTGACAACTTACAGGCCATGTTCATTGTAATCAAAGGCTGCAACAGGGGAAGGGTCAAGCCTTAAGAAAGGACTGTAATTTAAAATACTAAGCTGTGTAGTATTTTATTCTTAAGTCAGTTGTATCAGAATAAGAGGGCTTACGATTCACAGATCTGATAATACTTTTCATCCCGAATGCCATCTTGAATGGGCACATTCACGCTGTAATAGCGACCTTTTCCCAGGCCAACATCTGTCACATCACCAGTACCTGCACAAGAGAAACACCCCAATTAGGAGGCAGCAGCAAGTGATGTGTGGGGTGTGCCAAAGGCAAGCCAAGAGCCAGGACATTCGGCACGCTTATGGAGAAGTCCACTTGCCACCATCACGAAAGGCGGGGTGGAGGGACCCAGTTCTCTTCTTCACCCAGTTCTGCCACACAGCATCAAAGGGACTGTGCCTAGAGCTCAGCTAAACCAGAAACGGGAAAATGCCAAACGTGTAGCTCCCCCTCTCTTCCTTGTCCTGGGTCGAGAGAGGAGACTGCAAGACATGTCAGCTGGACAGCAGGGATAGGATTTGCCTTTACGGAGGGCTCACCAGTGACACATGAACCAAATGAACAGAAACCTCGCAAGTTCAACTTGCCTGGGAAAAATCCTGGTGAAAATTTGTGCAGAGAAACAGTCATGACTTTCGAGGTGAAACTAAAGGCATCCTCAACTCCTATTAAGAAAGAGAAAAAAAAAGCTTTCACATACATCATTTATATAAATGACAGAGTCTGAACACACAGAGTTGCTTGATATACACAGGGCAGCAAGCAGAGAAGGAGCAGCATAAGCAAAGCAGAAATGCAGATATGGCTCAATAAATACATCTTCAATCCACAGAGACTGGAGTTCAACTGCAGCAAAGATCACAACTGCTATGAATCTGGCAGGTCTCATGCTAATCAGTACTGAATGGATCTCAGTATCTCACATCACTACCCACAGTAGCAGCACTTGCCTGTGCTGCTAGGCCTGCGAAGCTGGGACAGGGATCCGAGCAGGGCTGCCTTGGCCAGAGCTTGGATCAGATTAGAACCAATGCTACTGGGCTCTCTTGCTTTTTCTCAATGCTGCTCTGGTTCAACATGCCTTTTCCTTAAAGACACATTAAAATAGCGGGCGTGGAGAGGGGAAAAAAAAAAAAGTAATAGGCAACTTAACAGAAACCAAATGCAGGGAAAAAATGGAGCAAAATGAAACACATCATTAAATTTAGAAGAGCAGGAAATGTTAAATGGTATAGAAATAATGTCCCTGAAGGAGGGAGCAGTTTTGGCAAGGCCAGTTCTGGCTCTAGATTTATAGCATCGAGCCTTTTTTTAAAAGAACTGTTTACTACTGGCTGCTTCTCCCTTGCAATGGACCCTTAAACAATTAAACCCTGTCAGCAACTGCTCTGCCAGGATGGGAGACTGAGACATTATCTGTTGCTTCAGGTATAAGACTTCTGCCCAGACCCCCAAGAGAGGTCTGAAGAGCAGCATAGGGCAAATCTCTAAAGCAGGACAATCAGAAATGGATTGAGGGAACTCAACTGCACCAAAAGGAGCCAAAGCCATGGCTGTTGCAGCAAGTAAAGCCCTGCTGTGCAGACAGGCCTTGACTTCTCCCATCCCTCCCTGAGTCTGTGCAGCTGTGCTGTTTGCAGCCTTTGCTGTGTCTTACCATCCCCATGATGCAAATCCAAATCGATATAAAGGACACGGTCAAATTTCTGGCGCAGCCGCAGGATCCCCAAGACAGCGTCATTCAGGTAACAGAAGCCAGAAGCTTCATCCCTGTGAAAACAATGTCTGTGACACTGAATATTGCCAATGCAATCACTACTGATCCCAGCATTCTCACTTTGACTTTGCAAGTGTCCACCTCACCGGGGCACAGAGGAGTACGAAAACTCAGCCAAGGCCCAGCAGTGACCGAGAGATGGGTCAGGGAGCAACTCAAAGCCTGACTCGAAAGCACAGACAACACAACTACTTGTGCCAACTGCTTCTCAACTCTGGGCTCTGCTGCAGAGAGACTCTGGCCTGTGGGGGGTACCTCTGACCATTGCACTGTTGAACAAATAAAGTACTAGCTTTCTGCCCCTGAGACATTTTAAAGAAGTTCAGAGCCACTCAACTCAAACCCATTCTCTCTCTCAGGCAAAAGGACAGTCCCTTTGGCTACTTTCCTGTGAGTTCTGGACAGGCATAGACAGGCAGCAACTTCAACCCTGCTGTCTGGGTCATAGCTCCTGGGAAGGTTCTGACAGTAAAAGGCAGGTCCAAGGCAGTCACAGGATTCTCCTACTGTTCTAAAGTCTCAGGCTATGAAGGTTAAGCCTCTTCCAAAAGTAACTCCCTCCTTTCTCTTCCCAGGAAAATGCAAATGGGATGTCCCACATGCAGTCCCTCATGATACTGGCTCAGCCAGGAGAGAGTCCAAGCAGCTAAACAGATGACAGGTACACCATGGAAAGATTTATCACTGACATTCATCAAGCTTACTCGCTGGCAAAAAGGAACAAGAAAGCTTCCTGACTCCTACTCCAGCCTCACTCCAAAGTCAAGTCCCCATCACCACTTAGCACCAGTCCACATGCATTCTTCAAACTGCCTTGGACAGTCATTTTAAAGTGAAGCTTTATACTTTGCAACAGGAGTACTCAAATCCTTTCTCCACAAATTATATCAGGATATAAGATGCACCTCTGGCAAATTCCTCTTGACTTCCATTTAGAGCACTCAGCTCATTTTCCCTGACATTTCCTGCTCAGCAACAGCTGGGAATGGTGAAGAGCAAGCCAGGACTGGCAGAACCACACTTGCTTTCACTCTCTGCAAGTGCCGTGGAGCACAGGTGTTTCCCACTGCCTCTGTTCATTTACAGTAATGCTGAAAATGGAGGTGTTACCAGGTATCCTGAATATCTGACTCAACTATGATTATGTACTTCTCTCCTCCCTCACAGCCCACAAAGAAACAAAGTGAACTATTCCATGTCTTGGGGCACTCTCTCCATGCTATAATACACATCTCTGAAACTCAAGGCCAATCAGAGCAGGACAACAGTTCAGTCAAAAGCAGAGCAGTGTCAGAGCTGCAGCTCAGCACATACTGCCCTAAACCCACCCAGCAAAGCTCTGAGTGTCACTGCCAAAAGGAAAGGTGAAGCTGGCTTGAGAAAAGGCACTTACTCAGCATCTTATCCTCAACCCCAAAGGCATCCTCTGAACCAAGAGCTTCCAAAGCCCTAGGTCACTCCTGCCTTTAGGACCCTGAAAAGCAACTAAACCACCAGACAGCAGGTGTTTTTGGACAAAAGGAATGTATTTTACTAGGACAGAGGTCCTAGAACCAAGCACCTGCAGTCTGGCTGGACTTTCACACTGGGCTGGCATCTACCCTGAAGCATCACACACCAAGTTATGGGGTGACTAGGAAGACTCCTTTGGGATCACTGAGTATTAAATCCCTTTTTTCTTTTTTTTTTAACAGACTCTTTGCTTCCCAGAACAGCACTAATAGCTCAGCAGAGCAACACTGCTAAGATTTTTTTCATTATAGGCATTTTTAAAGCCACACAATCCAGACAGAAGATAACAGGAGATTTCCCAAAAGCCATTGGCTCTGCAAAGAGTGAGAGCTCAGCTCTGCCAAATGCAAGTCTCCTTTCACAGCAAGCTGCAGTTGAAGCCATTTTCAGCCAAGCACCCACCAGAAAATGGGCTGAGAAGGTGGTATGGCTGGCACTTGCACGCCACTGTCAGATCTCCAGAGCTCCTCTGCCAGGTCAGAAAAGTCACCAGAGCAAGACATCTGCACATGTATGTACAAGCTGCCAGGGTTAGACACAGGGCCCGTGAGAACTCCTGAGGCTTTCCAGGGACACAGAACAGCACTGCAAATACCAGCTGGCTGTGAACAAGGAAGGGTGGTGTCTTGTCTACACTGCAAAGAGGCCCCATGTTTTGGTAGGTGGGGAGGAAAAGTTAAAAAGACACATACTTCCATGGAAAATGGGAAGGAAACAAATTATTTTACCACTACAGAACCACAGGATTCAGGGACAGAATTTTTACTTTCTCTCCTGTTGTGCTGGAAGATCATTACTGATGTTAGAGCTCACAGGAAATAGCCCCCCACGGAGCACAGGGAAACCCAAGGTCAGCCCTGCACTGTTTCAAACCTCTTATTAAGAAACGCAAAAGCCATACAAAACAATTTGTCACCACATGTCCACTGTGTTCCAAACTGATATCAATTGTTTGTCTCTTCACTGTGCTTCTCCATGGACCTCACAAAATACATGCTCACTTGAGCTTCCTGAGATAATGATGTATCAAGGAATCACGGGATACCTGTGAGTATACCTGCCCCAGACCTGCTCTGCAGCACATGGCAGTGACAGCACTAGCACTGGGCAGTGACCTGCCACCTCTGAGGCCTCTGCCCTGCTCTCTCTTTCTTTCCTCTCTATCTCCTGCCTTCCCTCACACCTTGCTTTCTCTTCAAACTGGATCATTGCACCCTGAGGGTTTGCAGGGAAGCTGGGAGCTAGGAAGCAGGGTTCAGACATCAGATGAGAAAACACAAGGGAAGAGATTGTTTTCTTACTTCTTTGCATGATGCCACCCTCCAGGCCAGTTAATTGCTACCTTGCACTTGCCGTCCAGCAGGCACTGGGCTGCAGTGATGGTGGCTCCTCCCACGGCTGCTGCATACTCAAAGATCCCTTCGGTGGCTGGACAGTCATAACCTGCAGGTAAGAGTCCAGGTAAGAGTCTGCCTGTCAGACACAACAGGCCTTTTCCTCCAGGGGAAGCACATTCCTTTTGTTTGAGGCTTCAAGAGTGACCCACCCTGGAGCAGCATTTTCCTGAAGAACTGATCCCACAGAGAATCCATACTAGAGAAGTTCTTGAAAAATGGCTGCCCATAGGAAAGACCCACACTGGAAAAGTTCATGGAAGATCGTGTCTTGTGGGAGGGACCCCACACACACGCAGGGCAAGAGTGAGGAGGAAGAAGCAGCAGAGACATGAACTGACCACAACCCCCATTCTCTGTCCCCTTACACTGCTTGAGGGAAATGCAGAAGAGCTGTGAGTGAAGCTGAGTCTGGGAAGAAAGGCGGATGAGGGGGATAGTGATTTCAGTTTAATTTTGAATTCTCAGTATCCTATTCTATTATTAATTGGTATAAAATGAACTAATTTCCCCATGTAGAGTCTCTTATGCACCTCATCATGATCTTTTCCACTGTATTTTCTCCCCCTGTTAAGGGCGAGGAGAGATTGCATCTTGGTGGACACCCAGCAAAAAAACCCCACCCACACCACAAAAATCAACCCACCACAAAAAGCAACAATCCAAATGTTTTCAGTTCATTAAAAAAATGTGTCCTGAACCAACTTCTGAGTTGTGTGCTTGGCTTGCCGAACCTACTGGTGCCTCACATCACTCTCACAAAAAACTACATTCAGATCTCTGACTATCAGGCTACTTGACCAGAAAAGCCCTGGCACAGTCACTGACATACCTCTTCCCTAAAAAGGGACATTCACAAACAAGTCAAGCCTAGGTAAGCTGTAGGTCTGTATCTATAATATGATCTTCACTTAGTCCTACAGAAGCCTCCCTGCAGCTGTTGCCCACAAAGAGTGACACCAGGGCTGCTTGTCTTCCTGCAGACATAGCAAATTCAGAATGTAAAGTCTAAGGGACACTGATCAGCACAGAATCTGCACCTCTGCCTCCGTTTTGGGTCACTCCCCCCATTCCTGAGACCAAGACAGTGCCCATAGCCATCTCACCTGCTTCACTTGCTGCATTGCTCAAGCTGTCTCAGGTCCAGGAGGGCAAGAGCTCTCTGCTCCAGATAAGTCACCAGACAGATAGCAGCTGCTCTGGTCACTACAGCTCCAGGCCAGCGTTCACACATGCCCTCCCCACAGCAGGCTTGCAGCAGCCAGTCACAGCTCCAGCGCAAAGGCACTGTCAGAGCCTTTTATCCTGTTCCAGAGCCTCAGAGCAGCAGCAAAGGGCAGCAGCCTCACTCAGCCAGAGAAAGGCTAAGCTGCACAGAGCAGCAAAGTGAGGCTAGCTGTACCCTCTGCCGGCACAAGGTAAAGTGCCAGGCTGTCAGACGGCTGCTGAAGTTCAGCAACACCCCATCAAACAATGTTTCCTACTAAAACCAAGCCCAGCATCCCCCTGAGATCACCCCTCTAACTGCAGCTCCAGCAAAAAGCATCCTGGCCCTGGCACTCAACTAATTTCTTGCTGAAGATGCATATCCTTACCCAGTCCATACTCCACAGACTCCGGGTGGTCATCATCCCCCTCCTCACTGACCTTCTGCAGGTGCTGCAGGTAAGCATCTGTGTGGAAACTTGCCATTTCCTCCATGGAGGCCACTTTTGGCTTGACTATCCTAGGCAGAGAGGAAGAAGGGAGCATATCAGGGCAAGAGGCTTCAGGGTTCAGCTGGATTGTCCAGCTTTAGCCTTTACCCTAGGAGCCTTCTTTTGGCTGTTACTGTTGTAAAAGCAAATAAAACTCCCTCTTCCTCTTGCACTGGACTGTCACTCCAGTGAGAAAGCCACCCAGCTGAACTGGAGCAGGCCTTGCCCCTGGCTTGGCACTGCCTGTGGTCCCCAGCACAGTGAAGAACACCTGCAGGTGCTGTCTGCATTAACCTTCTCCCTTTGTTTCAAGCTTTTTCCCTTTTCTGCATGTTCTCTCAGTTCGTGCAATCCCCAGCATGTCCAACATTCAGGTTACACACAGAAGAACTAATGGAGGGAAATGCCTAGACTCAGCACAGCGCTGTGGTAGGGACCTCAGCCTGGATCAGGAGCTGCACAATTCCTCTCGCATGCTGTGACCTGCACCAAAGCAGAGACTGTCACTGTTCCCAGCAACTTGCACAGCACTTTCCTGGGTCTGGGTGCTTTGCAGTGTATCTAAACAAATCCTGCAACACACTGAACCCACCCCAAAACTTGGACACTGGGAGCACACACAGGCAGTGCAGTACAGTTCCATCACTACAGGAAGCTCCAGGCTGGCCCTGATGGTTCCCACCCCAAGCAAGGGCAAACAGTCCTTCAGGTCTGATCCATAACAATACCTGCAGCCACTTCCCAAACACACTCTGCCAGAAAAAAAAAACAAAAACGTTTAAAAAAGAAGTCTCAAAAGGACCTTCTGGCTGTGCTGAACTGAAGGACATGTTTTAAAAGATTTTATGAGATGCTTCACAAGAGGAGCTGAGCTATGTCTTTCTTTTTTTTCCCCTTCATATGCTCCAGCGTCAAGAGCTGAATGAGGAAGGATGTCTCACACTCTTCTGCCCCAGACCTCATCTGGTCTTCTCTCTTCAACAGCTCGCAGACCTCACAAAAAGCCTCCCAGTCAATGACAACACAGCAAAACAACATGGTCCCTCTCTCCATCAGCACTGACTGATCAGTGGATCTGGAGCAGCACCAAGGCTGTCCCCCTGCTCAGAGCCTTAAGCATTGGGTGACACACACTCTACCGTAAAGATGGCATGGGGCTGCAAGTGCTCCACCAGACCAGGAGGGTAACAACGAATTACACCTGCCACAATTGCTGTAATCGTGTCCATGTAGTAAAACAAACATTTTCCTTTAATTGTGGCAATACACACTATGGAGGCTCCTATAATCATGCCGCCAGCAAGGACAGTGTGAAACCTGAAGTTACTCAGCCACTTTCCAAATCTTAGCGGAGAAAAAAAAACATCTCTTCACAGAAAACGAGAGCACTTACTTCATCTGGTCAAGTAAGCAATACGCTTCAATCAGTGAATGCACCATGCTGGCCTAAAGAGAAGAATAAGACTGTGAGAGCAGGAGACAGCCAGCAACCGGGGGCCCAAGGACTCGCGGACAAGGCGTGGCTCAGACTGCTCCCAGTAGCGACTTTCCCTGCCCGGGTCCCATCTCCGGCCCCTGCCCACGCCGTGTGGAAGGGCCTTCCTTTCCGGTGTCCCGGGCACAAGCGCACGGCTTCCCGGGGAAGGAAGCGTCGCTTCAGTGTCCGAGTGCCGCTGCCGGGGGCGATGTGAACGCACAGACGGGCCCTCCTCACCCTAACCCCACACTCCTCCCGCCGGGGCCGCTCGCTTCTCCCACTTTCTCCTTTCCTACCGCCGCGCCCGGGCCTCACCGCTGTGCTCCCCGCGCCCCCTCGCCCCCACCGCGGCGCTGACCCGCTTGGGCACTTTGCAGAGGGAGTCGCAGAGCGCCACGTACTCCGGGCTGTATATGTAGACCGGCGGCGGCACCGCCGCCATCGGGGCCGGCACAGGCGGGGCCGGCACCCGCAGCGCCGCTTGTCAGGGCGCGCCACGACCGGCAGCTCCGGCCCCGCGGCGTGCCGGGAGATGTAGGCCCGCCCTGCCACTCTCCTTCCCCCGGCCCGCTCGCGTAAGAACAGGCAGCCAGCCAACTAGTGTTAGAGACATTTTTATTGGGGCCCCCACGGAGCTCGGGGCGGTGTTTATTCTCTACGAATGTCATTTTAAAAGGCCTGTGGCCTGCCCGCAGTCCCCCACGCGGCGCCCACCCCGCGTAAGAAGCTGCACCTCAGGAGGTGCCTGGGCCCCCCGAACCCCCACAGCTCCCATCGGGTCCCTCGGGTCAGAGGGAAGCGCCGGGCAGGGGCTCCGGCCCTTCAAGGCTCCCTTGACGGGAACAGGGGTCACATAGGAAGGGATTAGCCATTATAGGAAAGATGTGTGCTAATTCCATGGGTGAGGGTATGCATGTTAACGCCTTAGACGTGGGTCTTAATGTTTCTACCCACTTCAAGCCTCAAGTTTGTTACAGAACTCAGACAAGATGTCTCCTGAAACAGACAAAGGGGTCCAAGCCTGACTTTCTGAACTTTGGGGAAAATGACAGGCTCAAGGGGAGAATACATGGTGTGCATCCGGGAAGGCTGTACCTTCCTATTATCTCAGCCAATGGAGTAAAGAGGGCAACATGTGGCCGAGAGTTTAGGATAAAAGGAGGCTGCACTCTCTGAAGCCTCGAGAGAGAATATCCCGCAGGGTGATGTCCCAGGGGACTCTCCCTTTGGATAAAGTTGCAGGACTCCTCTGTCTCCTTTATGGACACTGGCTTTTCATAGCACGATCTTCCATACAGCCACATGTACAGGTTCAAGGGCATCCTGCATCCTCCCTTGCCAGGTGAAGGCAGTAACTTAAAGGAAAGGAGTGGGTGGAGGCAAACCCCCTCCTTGCCCACTTTGCCTCCCCACATGGCTCTGTACAGCAGCTATGAAGCTCTTAGGCGGAAGGCCAGGCAATGGATGATGTAGATGTTAGTCCATCTACACCAGAGGTGTTGCCACGGCTGTGATGCCCCCAGACCCTGTCCACCTCCATGAGAAAGATGGCTTAGAGTTGTAGGTGACTCTTTTCTGAGGGTCTAATATGCCACACAGACAGTCCTCTTAGGGAAGTCTGCTCCCTCTCTGGGGCTCAGGTTAAGCACAGCATGAGGAAACTTCCCAGCCAGCTTCAGCTTCAGACTGTTATCCACTGCTGCCCTTCCAAGCTGCAACTCATAGTCCAAAGGCAATCAAAGGAGATATCGGGGCCTCGGGGTAGTTGGTAAGGGATTCTGGAACACAGGTTCTTTTGTCTGTCCTTCCAGTTGTGGGCAGTGACATTACTCAGTCTATTGAATATATGGCTTGGTGGCAGATGTCACTGACACTATTTCAGGTTTTTCAATACTTTTTAAAGTATCTTAGATGGGATCAACCTTTCCCAAAGGAAAAGGGGGTCTTTGCTCAGAGCTGTGTTCATTGACAGCTGTAAACCAGTCTTGGAGGGGGACATAGATGATATCAGGCTGGCCTGTGACAAGCTGTGGGACATCGCAAGGTCAGAGGGCGTGAGTGACAGTTCTTGGCCTGTTGCTCAATGTGCTGAGTGTACTAGAACACACCTGAAGTCTTAGGAAGGTGAACCAGGGAACCAAAAGGGAACCCCGCTTCCTCCACCACTTTGTGGCATGTGTGCCTGACCCTCATGAGTCCAACCACACCATCCTGAGTGGGGGCTGACCTGCAGGATAGATTAGAGCAGGGATCCACTGTGTCCCCAACCCTCTCTGTGCCAGGCTGTGAGAGACGGGGCAGAAGCAGAGATGAGCATTAAAAGCATGGTTTTGATTGCACAGGTAACACCAAGTAGCCACCTTAGAGCTGCTTCACAGGGCATGAGAACTCAGGAACCTGTGACTTGGCCACTAGCACCGCTGCCAGGGACAGAGTAGATGGCACAGAAGGGCTGCCACTGGCATGTCACAGCCAGCCAGAAGCCCTGTACTAGCAGCTTGGAAGTAAAAGGGATCCTGGCTACACAACCTCCCCACTCTGCACACAGGACACCCCGCAGGGGATGATGCGCTGCCTGCTTCCAAGCAGCACAGCTGTGGCTGCACTGGAGCATATCGATTTTGGATATGCTGAGAGAAAGGATCAGTTTTTCTCAAAACTTTTCCATCAGCAGCAGGAAGAGCAAGAACCTCAGTCTACACTAGCATAAATCCTGCCAGATTTGGAATAAAAAGCAGCACAGAAGAAGTTAAAAACTGCAAACCTGCTGGAGGCAGGGAGAGTGTGGGCTGGTCAAAGAGCATTGTAATTCTGAGCACACAGGTCTGGAGAGGGGATCCCTTTCCAACTCCCTGAAACAGAGGTCTTTCCAGGGGTAATAGTTCAGGAGGAGTCATGCAGACAGAACCTTCTAACACAAGCATGCGTCAAAGCTCAGCCTTTCCTTTGCTCTGCAGGCCACACAGGCACAGCTCAGTTTAGGACATGCCTCCTGTGGAGTTCCTCAGAGGGCTGCTCACCCACCAAGAAGCGAGGGCTGGGAGGAGAGATGGCCACACAGGCTGCCTTGCAAACTAACCTAGTGTTCATCTTTACAGGCTGTATGAAACAACCATCCCAGAGCATGTAGAACCCAGTGAGGAACTGCAAGAGCTACTGCATGGAACAGCCATCTGTGGGCAGAAAGTCGTACACGTACAAAGCCACCGACTTGGACAGGTAGGTCATGGTGCCAAACCGGCCACTCGGTGCACTGTCATACAGCAGGCTGCAGATGCCTGTTGAAGGATCCCTCTCCAGCATGTGCTCTTCAGCGCCCAGAGCTTTCTGGATTTTGGACAGAGAAGCAGAAAGGCATCATTAGGAATAAATGCAATCCCCTTATCAGCTTCCATCCCAAGCGTCCTCTGTTGCACTCAGTCTGACAATGAGTGCACTCATTGATGTTGAGCAATGGGAGGAAGACACTACAGCTTTGCTGTGCCCCATGAACACAATGGGGACAACAGACAGGGCTCGACAAGTGGGTGAGCCCTGCACAGCTCTGGAGAATGTAGCCAGCAGCCCTGATTGAGGCCTGGCCCCTACCTGCTCCTCATAGAAGAGGTCACTGGCTATGTGCAAGATCTTTTCCACAGCTATGATGCCACCAATGGTGTGCACCTCCATGTCCACAAGCATAGTGAGCACTAAGATAGCTTCCACCAGCAGCTGCCTGTACTCTGGCTGGGGCACACGGTTGAGGACAGACTCCACATGCACAGCAAACTTCATCTCCCCTGGGGTCATCTGTGACGGGGTAGAAAGAAGTGTACCTAGAACACTGTATCACCTGCTCAATTCCTGAGCTATGCTGGGCAGTCACCCAGGGTAACCAGTACACAACAACCCATGTGCCCCATTCCCCATTCACATGAACCTCCTACCTCTCTGGTTGTTGAGGAGGGAAGAACAAAGCCTTCCACAGAGAGGCCATGGCACTGCAGAACAAGGAGGAGAGATCATGGTTATGGCTTGGAGAAGCACCATGCTAAGATACATAGGTCCAGCCCACAAACTTGCTCCCACCTGAGCACTGGTGCATGCTGCCCACACACCCCAGCTCCGCCTCCTGACTCCTTTCCAATCAGTTCAGAGTCAACCAGAATCCCCCTGCATGGAACTCTGCTCCCTGGCTCACCATGCTGAGTATGGGCTGTGTCCAGAGCACCTTCAGCTGTGGCTCCAGCCATGCCCTTGTCTGCCTGATGCATGAAGCACCCGAGCAGACCCCAGCTCACCTCTGCAAAGTGCAGTCTGAGGTAGGTCCTACTAGACTACAAGGCAAGTGCACGTCTTCCACAGCTTTTCAAGGTCAGCTGCAGGCCTTGTCTATGAAGCACATACCTACACAACATCAGGGACCAGCCCTGAGTGTCTAAGTCCTCCTGGCAAGACTGGTGCCTGAGACCAGAGACTCACATGCGTGGAGAGGCACCAGCTGATGTCTAACTCACCTTCTGCAGGACCTTCCAGACCTTCTGGTAGAAGCCCACAGGGACACGGTTAAGGGCCCCATCCAGCCGGCGCCTTCGCTGCCACTGGCCCTGCCGGCTGTCCTTACTGCCCTGGTCTTCTAGCATGCTTGAAAAGGAGTCCTTGCCCAGCAGCTCTGTGTGCCCAGCAGACTGGGCAGACAAAACGAGAACCACAGAGACTGCTGCAAAGTTAAATATCCCACAGAAACCCAGCCTGCTGCTGAAGAGTTTATGGTTCTCCAGCCTCATTCCCAGGAGACAGCTGCCACCCCCTGCCCCCAGCAAAGCCCATCTTACAGCCCCAGCTCCCTGTAGCACCCCCCAGAGCACAGCTCCTTCCTGCAACCACAAACAGGACAGACCCCATGTGTGCAGCCAACAAACTCAGGTTACCAGAAAGGACTTGAGGTCGGCGTCCCTGGACTGCAAACTGAGTGGCTGAAGAAGAAAGGGAGAGATAGAAATGAGACAATGCCAGAGCAGGGCAGCAGTCACAGCAAACAGAGCAGCAGCAGTACAGATCAGGATCAGGTCAGAGGGCAGTTACCCCAGGGCCAGGGCTGGCTAGAGACAGGGAGTTTTGAAAGGAAGGCTGCAAAGGACTGCACATGCCAAGGCTGCAGCAGCAGCGAGTTTGTGTGGGCTGCTCTGCTGGTTACTGGTATGGGCAGTGATTTAGTCTCAAGCAGACAGGAGGACCAGTAAGAAGGTCACTGCCCCCAGTCAACCATCTGTGATGTCAGGTTTCACACAAGTTGGCCTAACTCTGCTGAATCACCCTGGCCCAGCAAGCTCTGTCTCTTTGATGACAAGACACCTTCTAGAACTCAGGACTCCACCTGGACACAGGCATAAGAGGAGGTCTTTGGCATTTGCAGATGACCAGATGCCTCTTTCCCCAGAGAAGTAATGGTGGGGAGGCTGCAGGTGGGATTCAGTGAATTGTCCCGCAGAGTCATTACTGGTCATGGCACTGGCAGCATCATGCCATCCTGCTCAGCAGATTTTGTGGGTATAATGGAATGCATCTGAGCACAGCTCCCAGCTGGCTGTAATGGCAGTTGCTTAGAGGGGAAGCCAAATCATTGCTGCAGCAGCTGAGGGAAGCTCATTGACTTGTGCATGCAGGAAGGCTGCCCTGGTGCATGGCGTGAGGGGCAAAAGCTGAGGCTTCAGGACCAGGGAGGCTTCACCTTACTCCCAGGCAGAGATTGCCTACGTTTGTCCAGTTGCTGCAAGAGAAGAAGGAAATGAAGGCTCTGCTGTTGGAAGACGCCCAGCAAGTCAATAGCCACATCTGGGACACCACATGGTCCTCCTCACCCCTGTGCTCCCCCTGAACTGCCAGAGCAAGCCCTACCCACTACCAGATTCACCCTAACTTTCCTCCTAGGGCAGGACTGGAGACAAAATTAGCAGCTGGAAACATCTGTGTCTCCCACTCTTCCACCAGCTCTGCCTGGTTTGTAGTTGATTTTCACCCCCAAGACCTGTCATGAGTGGCCTGCACCACCTGCTCTCACCTGTTTGATTTCACTTTTCAGTCTCACAAGGCCAGTGCGCTCAGACCTGGTGGCCCCAACAGCTTCCATGTCACAGATGGAGACAGCGGTGGTGAGTGACGAGTCCACTGAATGCGCTGGTGGAGAAGAGAGGTCTAGAGTGGGCAACATCGCTCAAGGCATGGCCATACCTCATTACTGCCCAGGCACTGGTGCCTCTGCATGACCTTGCCCTCTAACATGACAGCATCAGAGACCCATGAGTGCAGTACAGAAATGCTTCAAGACAGAAATGGTTCACTTCAGACCCAACCAGGTCAAGTGCCAAACTAAGGAAAGCTCAAATAGCATGAGATTCAGGCTTGATCCCAGAAATCACTCAGCATTGTCCTTATGAAGAGCACAGCTTCCTACTGGACCCCCAGTACTGAAGCCATCTGTGCTGAACATGGGAGAGAACAGGGACACCCCTCACAGTAGGAACACGTAGATCTGGCCATGCCCTGCACTCAGCTTTGCCCTGAGATGCTCTCTGCTGGGACTTACCGCTCCTTTCTACCCCAAACTCCTTGCCAGAGAGGATGTGGTAGAGGAGGCTCTTCATATCTGATGGGCTGAGATTCATCAGGTTCTCTGTGGCTTCTCCAGCTGGAGAGAAGAGAACTGTGATTTTGTAGCCTGCCTCACAGGCCTCCAAGGACATTTCTACCCTGCATGCCATTCTATGAGCAGGGAGAGCACTGGTACAGGAGCTCATCTGGCAAGGACATACACTAGCTGCAGTTGTCGCCTATAACATGGACTCTTCATGCCAGCCCAACACATGCTGGGATGGAGACTGCAGTGCAGTCAGTTTCTGCTGCTCAAGAACACGTCCAGCTGCAGACACTGGCATTTCCATGCAGGGTCTTGTCCTAGCCTGAGCTACCCACTTTTAACAGTACTCCTTTCTGGCTGACAGAGCCTCAAGCATTACAGCACCTACCCCAGCTAGGGTGCTGTCCCTGCCACATGTACCTGAACAATGCAGGGAGTGTGCCAGCTCTGTTGCCATCACCTGGATGATGAGCCCAATGCGGATGCGGAACATCTCAGCAAACAGTGCAGGCTGTGTGCGTATGTACATGGCCAAGTACACCATGATCTCCTGGAGGGGCAAAGGCACATCACCTCACTGCTGCTCACCAGGGCAGACACCCAGATGTGGGGTCCTCTGACACCCCGGCCCCTCACCTGGGTGAGGACAGACACGCTGAGGTTCTTCTCACTGGCTTCATCAATGAGGTGAACGAGTTCCTCATAGGGGATCGGGCTGGGGCATGGACAAACAGCAGAGCAGGTGAGAGGCAGCAGAACAAACCCTGCATACCCCTAGTCTGTACAGCCTCAAGAGGAGAGATACAGGCTGAGGACAGCCACCCAGAGCCACTCCTGCCCATGAACCTCAGAGCAGCAGGCTCACATCCAGACCCAGCTCAGCATGCTTGCAGGGAGAGAGGTGCCACACTCACGTGGAGATTGTCTTCTCACGTGGTTCTGGGGGCAGCCCCACCGTCAAGTGTTTCTGGTGAGACAGGAGGTCAGTACAGGCCTGGGGACAGAAAGGCAGCCGCTGTCAACAGCTGAGGGTTTGGGGGCTCAGCACAAGCCAGAGGGAGATGGAGCTAATGCAGCCATGGTTCACCTGCTCACCCTGCTGCCTCCACCCCGACAGACCTCAGTCTGCTAGAGGCTAGCTGTTACCTCATCCAGAGCTTCAACCTTCTTCTTGAGGATGCCAGAGATGTAGCGGATCAGGGCCCACTGGCGTGTCTCCCCCACCCGCACATACAGCTCAGTGAGGAGCTCCTTGACGGTGGGGCCAGGCTCACTATCAAGCCCCGTGTGCCACTCAGGTCCCCTGTGAAGATGAAGGAGGTGCTGCATTATATCCAGCAATTTGCCTCTCGCAGCTCCCTAGCGAGCCCCCTGGGCTGTCCCAATCCCCTCTATGCACAGTGAGGCCTTAGGACACAGAGATTGTCCTACTTGAGGATGTGGAGCAAGTAAAGGATGTCTGCTTGCTCCTGCAGCGTGGGGCAGATGCGCAGCTGGTCCACCAGTGCCTTGCAGTCGACCTTGCCATCCTCATCACGTGGCAAGTTCATCTCTGTGTAGAGTGCGTGGCTCTGGGGGAAGGAAGACCCATGCTGCTGATTAGCACCACCAGCACCCTACACCAAATGGACCCATGCATATTTCCCCTCATCAAACAAGACTTCCCCTTCCAATCCTGCAAGGACACTCTGCCTATAGCTGAAACAATAGCTCAGCCTGGGAGAGACAGAGCTCACCTTGCCATCCAAGTCATGCTGGTGGGGTGAACTCAGCAGCTTGACCGACTGCTGCGATGCCTGGAAGATCCTGCTGGGGACATACATCCCAACATCTAAAAAAGACCCACAGGTTGGAGGAGACACATCCAGCCCCAGTCACCACTACTGTGCCCCAAACTACCTCAGACACTCTGACACTGCTCCCCCAGCATTCCTTGCAGAGAAGCTGGCTATGGGAGAAGCAGCCTCTGTCCACCCAGAGGAACACTGCAGGGAGCTACCATTCTTTATTGAGTTTCCATGGGGCTGCACAGGCACCAACTACAGGATACTCCATGGCCAGGACTAACATGATGGACATGAAGTGCCTTTGCCCAGGTAAAGGCTTAGTTCCTCTGAAATCTATGGGAATCCCTACATTGTAAAGCTGTCAAAGATCCCAAAGCACTTCAACCTCCCCCATTGGCTTAAGGGAAGGTGTGGAGGGTGTTGGAGTTACTCACTCTGGACATGCAGGTCCTTGGCCTTGGATGCCAGGGACATGAGGTCACGGGTGGTGTGGACAGCAGCCCTGAAGCGGCTCAGCCCTCCCTGCTGGGTGGTGGGAGGCAGGTTTGATTGGGGAGTTGTGCGCTGCAGCAAGTGATCCAGATACTGAGCAATCTCATCATCAGTGTCCTCTGGAAGGGAAGGCAGCAGAGCAGAGGTTCAGCCACTTTGGGTTGTGGCACCCAAAGGCCCAGAGAGCTCCCAGCTATGCCTCAGCAGGGACAAAGCTTTGCTGGCTGCACAAAATGACACTGTAGGACCAGTGCTAGCAGCCAGGTGGACTAATGGACAGTGCCAGCAGCCAGGCACATAAAGCATGCCTGTTCCTGCATGACTTCTGCCTGCGACACTGCCTGCCCCAAACTGGGGCTCCCTCCGTGTCCCACCTTGTCAAAGGAAGCAATGGGGCTGTGATATATCTCTGATCCAAGCCTAACCTTAACCTTAACCCTAACTCTAACCCTAACCCACCACCTTGGTCACTGTGCTATCACCTTCTGCACTGCCATTTTTGCATCAAAGACCCTCAGCCACATCTCCTAAGCACAGGCAGACTGCCAACCCTTTATCTCTTCTCCACACAGCAACTCATGAAGGTCACAGAGCCACTCATTCCACACAAGATCAACAGAGGGCTAGATGAGAATATGGTGAAAACAGAAGCACAAGAACATAGTAGTGCATGCTGGCAGAGAGGTTGGGTCTTATGGTTGCAAGGGTGAGTTAGGCATTTGCCACCCCACGGCAGTTATTGGGCTGTTCTCCCTTACCATCCTCTGCTACCTGCAAGCCATGCAGCCACTCCTTGGCATCTAGCTTTTCAAAGCTGTCACTGCTGAGCCTGTAACTCTTGACAAAGACCTTACCCTCTGGCCCAGGGTCCATAAAGCTGAGGTGCGTTCGGCATGACGTTGTCAGGAACTCCGACAATTTACCAGTCTGAATTCTGGGCAAGAGACAGGAAGATCACATGGAGAGGAAAAGGGGAGGTGATACCTTTGGCTTTACTTCCTGGCTCCAGGGCAAGCCCTTTGATGGGGAGAGATATGTTCACTAGGAGCATACACACACTGGTGTCTACTTTAGCTGCCTGCAACTCTTTCAGCCATGGGTGGGCATGGAAGGGCTGCCTAAAAGCTATTAGAGGAATCCTACAGCCATGGGTTTGATGACATGAAGAGCTATGCGCTCTCTTTCATCTCCTCTGTTGGGATTGTAGCCCCAGGGCACGCTGATAGCTTAGAACGCCCCAGTGTATCCTCCCCAGCTTGCTCCCCCACAGCCTATGCTCTGCTCAGCAGGTATCCTCACAACCAGGCCATCAGCCTTCTCCCTCCTGCACTGCAGGAAGCTGCACTCACCTTGCACCACCGAAATACCCATCCTGCAGCTTCTGCAGCATCGCCAGCACCGTGGGATGCACACTGCTGCTGGTTTCATCTGTGTGGAAGATGCACAGGCAGTCAGCCTCTTATGCTCAAACTCTCTTCCAGAAAGTAACCCAGGACCAGGTGGGCATTCAGACACCCAAAGCACCATGGCCAGACCCTGGGGTATGTGGTCAGGCTGTGGTACCAAAAGCACCACCCAAAAAGGGGAATTCTGGACTGACCAGGCTGGATTCAAGAAAAACCATGCCAGGATGCTCTCCAGGCTGCCTGGATTTCAACTTGGTCTAAACTACCAGATAGTAGCACCTAACAACCTCCTGCTCTGTCTCTGCCTTTCACGTGAGGAAGCAGAGGAGTTGACTGTTGTTGAGGGCAGGAGGCACCACAGCAAAAGGCATGCTCAAGAAATTAAAGAGATTTCAAATACACAGAGACAGAAAGGCCTTAAAGCAGAACAAAGTCACCTTCCTGCACTGCGCTCACAGGGAAGCTGTGAGCTGGTGCAGGAAAGCCAGTTCCACTCTGTGCCTTTGCTCCTTCTGGTTTACTGTTTTTACCCTCTCTGTTGACTAGGAAAGCCTTTAGCAAGTGCTCAGTCTTAGGGAGGAATCAAGATGCAGAAAGAGCACCAAGAACACTTCTACAGAGAAATTGCCTTTTTGGTCTTGTTCCCAAAAGACCTTCCTACAAGCCTATTTGCCTGGAGTCTGAATACATCTGTGCCAGCAAACAGCCCTTGAGCTGCAGGCATTAGTGCCTGACAGGCAACCCTATTAGCTGCTAGGCCAGCTGCCCACTCAGCATGGCTCCTCTGAGCAGTAAGCTCTCCACAGGACACTACTGGCTGCTTCAGCCTCACCATGTACCTGTTACTGAGATAGTAACATATCCACCCACCCCTTTCCTCCCGCAGAGCTATTCCCCAGGGGTGCTCTAGCCAAATGCCTTGTGAGGCTGGAGTATCTATACCGAGCATGGTGTGGGAGATGGGGAAGGTGATGGTTGGTCGCCCAGTCATCCTCCAGCGGCTGCACAGGTAGGAGAGGTCAGTCCTCAGCATCTCCACAATCATCTTGTTGTCAAGAGCCAGGTAGAACTGCTGCTGGTCTGTGAACTGCGAGGACAGCGAGAAATATGATCGGTCCTTCATGCAGTCACTGGGTCCTTATGGCACAATCCATGTCTTCCCACAGGCATGCAGTCAAGCTAGACACACTGTGCACCCAGAGGGCATCCACTTTGCACTGACAGCTCATCCCACCTTACTTACCAGGTGTGCTAGTACAGTCTAGCAAGGGACCCTCAACCCTCATGGCAGCTACTGATCACTAACAGCTATGAGGACATAACTAACACCACAGCTCTGCAGCAGCAGCATCCAGCCCCACACAGCCAGTCCATGCTGAGCCTCTTCCAAGTGAATATACATGCCCCATAGTGCTACATATCCCTGGCCTGCCATCAGCCTCCTTCTGGTGTCCTTGTCAGGGTGAGCAGAGATCTCTATCCAATACTGATAATTAAAAGGCTCAAACTGTCCCAATATCCACACAGCCAGGACCACCAGCTGTGCTGCCTCATGCCACAGAGTTGGACTACTCCACACTCCCTGTCTGTTCAGAGAGTGTTGGGCCACACCTTAGAATAACTTGAGTACCCAGCCATTGAAGAAATTTCCTGCCCAGTTTCATATCACAGAATAGCTAGGAATGAGTCTGTGCAATGTTACTCACCTGTGGGGTAAAGGTAAAGATGCTCTTCCTGATTTTGTAGAGTTTGGAGGTGCCAAGGACACCCATATGCCGGTAGGGCCGTCCAGTAAGGCACATCTGCTTGTTGCGGCCTGGGAGGGCAGGAAGAGGAGTTTTTAGTACAAGCCTCCTCATGAAAGTTGTGCCAAGCCTCTTGCTACCAGCCAGCAGGGAAATGCTGGTTTGTAGTTGGGATATCCCAGAACCCTGTGTCAAGCTGGTACAGCTCTAAGGGACAGTAATTCTCTGTCCCCAGACCTGCCCAGAGGGGTAGAGACATGCTGTAACAGTGAAACACAGCCTGTCCTCACTTCTGCAGTGTCACATCTTCTGGTCTTTGGATACATCAGAAGCTAGAGCAGGGCCCTTCTGCATGGGGCTGGCCCCCTTAAGTCGACAGCTCTGTCAGCATTCCAACTGCTCCTGGATTACACCCAAAGCCCAGGATGGTGCAGCAAGAGCATCACCCCTTGCTTATCAGCTCTGGCAGCTGCCAGGCTGCTCCCCCTGTCCATGTCACATTTGGCCTTTTGGTGGCCTAAATTAGCTGCCAAATTAAATCACAGCAGATCAGGTGTCTCTTTTGGCCCAGGCTAAATTTCTGGCTCCTGCAAAACAAACCTTATGCCTGGGAGGTTGCAGCATCAAGGAGCAAGCATACAGAGGTGAGCACATCCTCCCTTCACACTCAGCCCTGCCCACCCACCAGCAATAGCCATACTGCCTGAGCTCTGGGCTCTCTTTGCCAGGGATGGCCAGCCTCCCCCATTCAGATCTGAGAACAGGAATGGAAGACAACTCCTGCTGACACCAGGTGCAACCCATAGGGATCAGAGTCTCTGTCTGTTTCTGGGGTGACTACGTAACTGCAAGCCAAAGCTCTATCCCAGTCAGAATCACACTGAACAGCACTATCTGCCACCTTGTTCCCTTGGGCATCAGTGGCTTTATCAGGCCTAGAAATGAGCAGCAGGATCCTCATCAGTCAAGCAGAGAGCAGGACAGGAGTGTCTATGTGCAGGAGTGCCAGGGGTGGGACAGACCCCTCTGCACCCCCTTTGCTGCAGGAGCAGGGAGTCCAGCTCACCCAGCCGGGCATAGATGTGGCTGAGGATGCGAGCAGGCTGCACTCTGATGGGGTACACATCTGCCACAGTCTCCACGTCAATGCCCTCCTTCTGCAGAATTGCCTTGATCCCCTCTGTTTCAGCCAGGATACACACTGTGGATGGACAGACACAAGGGTGACACCACTGCTCCATGCCTTTAGGGGCACATACAAGGCACCACACCACAGACAGAAATCATTCTTGGGAACCAGTTCCTACTGCACAAGTCTGTTTTGCCCCTCCTAACATTCTATACACATAAGTCCTCCCCATCAAGTGGCAGGAAGACAGTTTTCAACCTCTGTAGAGGAGGCTGCAGCAAATGATGGTTTTGTGGGTCAATACAGGATGAAATGGAAGGACTTGTACCCCATCTTCCACCCACCTTGCCAGGACTGAGACTGGGCTTTATTGGCAGCAAGCCAGTAGCAGAGCCACCCCAGAGCCACCTCTGTTAATTCCACACAACCAGAATCCCCTACACCTGCCAGGCTCAGGGGTTTGGAACTGGTTCCTTTCCCTCACCTTGGATCACCACATCAGGTTTAGGGACAGTCGCAAAACGGCGGTTGAGGGGATCTATTTCACCAGGAGCTAGAAACCCCTGTGGGAAAACAGGTATAAAGAGATTAACATTTTATGGGCAGGGTAGAATGGGTGATGCCTACGGACAACCCACCTTCAAGAGGTCCTGGATGGAGGTGACAATTTCCCCATGGCAGGTGGCAGCATTTGTTTCTTCACAGCTCAGAGCCTGGTCCCACAGCCCTCCCCAGCATCCAGGGTGACCCTACCTCGGCCATCAGACAACCCAGGATGTAGAGGGACTGTCCCCACATGTGTGGCAGCTTGCCCATGGGTATCCTGTCCACAGTGTGCGGATTCCTATATTCTTCATCCACCTGGAAGATAAGGCAGGAGGTAAAGGAAGGATCCACAGACACACGATGCTGAAGGAAGCATCCTCATTGTATCTTGAAGTCCAGGACTTAAAACAAGGCCCAACAACAGCATTTGTCACAGAGGATCCAAAAGAGCCTGGTTACATTCCTCCTCTCTTCTTATGACTGCCCCAGGCGTCCATATCAGACAACAGTGCAGTTGTTCAGACCATGTTTGGTTTCCCAGCTTGGGCCAACCCACTAGAAGGACTGACATGCCCCAGGAGCACACAGGGATGCTTTCTCATACTGCTGAGGAGCAGATCTCTCCTTGATGGCCTAGGCATCAGGAAGCCACTGCTCTTAGCCCAGGCCCACACAAATACCCTCACCACTGAACTGGAGCTCAGAACCACCTACTGAACCCAGGTGTGCTCACCCTGAGCTCTCAGAGCAGTCAGTCTCTCAGCAAACAGACTGTCAGCAAAGAACTCTTGTGTGTGGGAGCAAGAAATGCTTTGGGAGGAAAAAACCCAATTGTTATCCAACACAGTTTTGTAAGAGCTCCAAGCCAACCTTTTTTTATATGAGGTTTCCATGCACTTAATTATCTGGTAATGAGACCAGGAGTTTAAGCAGTTGGACTTTCATGATCCTTGTGGGTCCCAGGACATCCTGTTGCGCAGTAAGACATTCCTGCCTCCCACCATAGCTCAGGACCACTCACCTTATCCGGTGGGACACTGTACAGCTCTGGCAGCAGGCGTACCCCATTCTTCCCCTTGATGAGAACCCCCTCAAGGGCTTCCCGGTACTCCTGCACCTGAGGAATGAGGAGAGGAAATCTACTGCCAGTCATGGCTCCCTTTATCCCTCCTCTGCACGCTTCTCCTGCCTGGGACTTTTTTCCACTAGCCCAGCAGGTCTTGCCTCTCTTACCTGCTCCATGTTTCCACTGAAAATCCCGTCAATCATCAAGTATGCCCAGAAGAGAGGCCACTCACATTCAATGTTCTCAAACAGCTTCAGCTCAGCAGGTTCGTAGTAGAGGCGTTTGGGGTCCTGATAGTGACATCAAGGCAGGTGATATGAAACAGGATGCCCTCAAACTGACAGGGCTTCTCCTCCTCCTGAGACCCGGGACTCAAATGTCCTCCCAGCCCTCATAGCTCAGTGGTTAACAAATGAGACTGCTGCTCATAAAATTTTCCTGTTTTCTCTCCCCAAAGCAGCACACTCTCCACTTGCTCCCAGTACCCAAGCTGCCTGCTGGTCTCAGAAGCAGCTTTGTGATCTCCAGAACTACCATAGATGAGGCTGTTGGGTAGCAGCTCTGCAGCCACCTCCCCAGGCCTCCAGCCCTTGCTCAGGGGTGGTGCAGCCCTGGGAGAGCCCACCTCAGCAGGGCTCCCATGATGGGCACGGGTCCCACCTTCTCCCAACCTAAAAAAGACACTCCACTGGGTCCCAGGATGCAGGCAAGAGGCAGCTTCTGGCCATCTGCTATGGGCATGGGTGGGACATACCACTTCTCCAATGAGCTCTGGCATTTTGGGGAGCCTTGCCCAGACCCAGACTCTGCCTGGGGCTATTCAGGCCTCCCCAACACAGCCTTTGTGCTGCATCCAGGTGGGGTGCTGCTTGGCAGTCAAGTTCTGCCAGGCAGCAGGGCTGAGGACACTTACCTCTTTGGGAGTCCTATATCCATCCCGGAGGAACCGGCAGCAGCCATACCGCCCCTGGAAGGGAGAGAAAGATTTGCAAAGCAGGAGGCAAAGTGTGAGGTATCTTGTACCTTCAATGCAGAAGCAGGGACAGTGTGTTTCCTTCAGCCAAATACCCCCTCCCTCATTCACCTAGCACTCAGGTACCACAATCACAGCCTGGGACAACAGCACACAGGGCTGCTTCTTTGCACACCCCTGCCACAGGTCATGGAGACTGGGAGAGGACAAGCCCCAGCAACCCCCCACAGAACATGTTTTTGGGAAAAAAAGGGCTACAGCAGTTTGGCCTGCAGCTGCCTCCTGGCAACAGTGAGACAAGGGCAGAGATGCTCACCTGTAGCTTGGTGATAATCTCCTGCTTGGTGATTTCCACCAGCTCACTGTCCTCCACAGCAAATGCCGGGTAAGAGATGACAGAGAGCACACTGGCATCCACCTCCTTGGATGTGGAGGCCCTGGGCAGCATTGAGTGGAGGATGGACTGGGGAAAGGGGAAGGAAAGGTGGTTTGGCTGACAGGCCAGGTATCATTCACACTGAAAACCCAGCAGATCACAGTTCCTCTTGCAACAGTGTAATGCCTGAGTGGGTCTCACCTGGCAGTGCTGCACCTCATCAGACAGCACTCGTATCACTGACTGTGGGCCTCCCTTGGCTCCAAAGAGATCCAGCTCATCCAGTGCCTCCAGGGCAGCCTGCAAGCAGGGTGAGACCCAAAGAGGCACGTCCTTCACCATGCTGCTCATCTGTAAGAGCTCTCATTCCATGCTTGTCCCTGTGTGTAAAGCGCTGCCCAAATTTGAAAGAATTTAAACCCTGCTGTGGCTGCAAAACATCTCTGGTCAAAATGGCACTACATCTCCAGATGTAAAAAGGACATTTGTGCCACACACCCCTGATTAAATTTTCACTGCCAGTTCAGGCAAAATTCAGGCTAGAAGGGCAGTTCTATCCCAGTGAACAGGAAGAGTCTTGCCCCCCAGGAACCTATCACTCCATGGGGCACTGAGCCTCAGCAGTTCAACATCCCAGCCTGCCCTGTCAAAAAGCAGCTCAGGGCCACTGGTGCTCCTTATCCCACCAGCCAGCATTTCTTCCCAGCTCACCTTGGCCATGCCGACAGAACTGGCATTCAACTCAGTGATGCCCTGGTTTGTCTTGTCTCCACGCTCCCATATGCCAAAGTCCTGTGAACCAGGCACTGTTTCAGAACACACCCAGAAAGCCTTTGAATCCTACACATCCATGGCGCTTCCAGAAGGTGCTGGTGTGGCTCAGGGGGAGCCCACAGCTCTTCCTAGACACCAATCCAGTATCTCCACCATCAGAGCACACCCCCCTTCCCCAGTACATGCTACCCACCGCCGTTTTGTAGGCAGCTTCAATGTAGAATACAAGGTTCTGGATAAAGTTGACTTCATCCAAGCTGTGAATTATGTGGAGGCCTAAAGCAGAGGGAAGAACTCACATTAGCCTCTCTAAGCCCACAAGCATACCCAGGATGGGGCTGCAGTAACCCTGGGATGATTCTTCCCCATTGCATGGCTGCCCAACGGAAGCTATGTCCTAGCTGACTCCATCTCCACTCCCACCCCTTACAGCAGTACTGGGGCTTCAGAAAAACACGGGCTTTTGGAGAGACCAACAACAAGGGGTCCAAATCCATGTCAGGTACTGAGAGCATAAGAAAACAGTGAGGGTCACGGAAGCCATTGCAACAGCTTGATGCCCAGGAAGCTGCACCCAAACTGAGACTCTGGTGAACCTGAAGACCAGCACACTCAAAAGGTGCAATGGCATCCCCCAGCATTACCTGAGGCCGTCATTTGTGCAAGCATGAGGAGGTAGAGAGAAGTAGCATCCATCTGTAGGTGACCCCACTCGTGGTCTCCTACCACAGTGGCACAGGTGTGGGTGTTATACTTGGCATGCAGACAGTCCCTGGTGCTCTGACTGTACTTGAAGGCCTCTACCTTGTCCACCTTGAGAAGGACAAAGAGATGCAGGCATTCATCGAGCCCTGTCTCCAGAGAGATCTGAGAGCGCCCGAGCCAGGGGCTGCCCCATGCCATGAGTGGAGCACATGGAGTCATGCCCGGCAGGGCAGAAATTCCACAACCCCTGGGCTGAGCCCCACAGTGCACCAAGGTAGCTAATGCAGGCTCACATGGTGCTGTGGCACAGGACTGCAGCAGTGGAGGGCCCACTGCCTCAGCTGCACCATGCAGAGAGAAAAGGGTTACCCCAAATGCCCTAAGGGAGGAGAGCTGTAGAATCCTAGCACCTGCCAGGCCATGAGACAGGGAGCAGCTGGCAATGGCTCCACTGGCTGCCAGCCCACAGCTCTGGAACTTCAATCACACCCAGGACATGCTCACTCGGAACTTATTTCAAGACTTGCTGGAAGGGGGCCTTCCCTCTGCTCATTAGGGAAGGCTGGGAAGGGCTAGTACAGCTAGGACAATAGCCTCTGTGCCATAGCTGGGCTTTAAAGAGACCACTGGACACTCAGAGGTACTCCCCAGCCCCTACCTGTCTCATCATGCACTGGAGCAGCCCCCGCATCAGCTTCACCACACTCTGTAGGAACAAGGAAAACAGGTTCGTTAACCTCCAAGAGAAGCCCTGACTCAGGATCAGCTGGCTGCTGACCTTTGTGGGGCTCAGTGTCTGTAATCAGAGCCCCTGCTTACATTTTCACAGCCCCTGGGTGACAGCAGAGAAAAGACTTCTTGGTCTGCCAGCAAGGCCAAGTTGCCATGCTATGCAGCAGGACAGAGGGCACGGCTCCCCAGCCCTTGAGTAAAGAGCTGTGGCCCCCAGTCACCCCAGAGCCAGAGGTCTAGACCCTCTGATTGGGCTCCAGTGTAGTCTGGGAAGAGCAGGCTCTGACATCCATTCCTATTGCCTTCCACATCGGGGGACAGTTGTGTCCTCATCCTCACTGCACTGCCTTCGGGCCCCTGACCCAGCCGTGCCAAAAGCTGACCAGACCGGGGTGACGGCCGCCCTCGAGTGACACTAGCCCCGCCCCCGGCTCCTGCTCCCTCCTACCTGCTCCAGCTCGTAGGCCTTGGCCTTGTCCTCGTCGCGGTCGGCATTCTTGCGGTAGGCCAGGCCAAGACCCCACACCGCCAGGATGCTGTACACGTTGTCCCGGACCCAGGCGTCCTGGTAGTCGGCGCTGGCGGGGAGCAGCCCCGTCACCGCATCCTGCGGAGGGGACACACTGTTCACACGGAACTCCCTGGGCCCAGCGGGGCGCGCCGGGGCCCCGGGCCTGCTCCTCATTCCCGGGCAGGGTCCGCACCTGGTGGCGGAGGATAGTCTGCTGCACCAGACGCCCGTAGCCATCCAGACGCACGCCCGAGTTGCTCCGGCTCCTCATGACGGCAGTGGCAGGACCACAACCGGCACTGGCACTGGCGAGCCGGCGCGGGTCCACTCAGAGCCCCCGTCCCGCTCCGCCCCTCCCCGCCCCACTCCGCCCCTCCGGGAGCCGCTCCGCCTGCTCGCTGCCGCCGGCAGCGCTGCGCAAGCCGCTCTGCAGCCCCTTAGCGGCCGTCCCGCCCGCGCTGCCCTGCCCTGCACTCCTCGGCCCGCGGGACGCTCAGTACCGAGTGGCCGGACCTGCCACCATGGAGGCCCCGATGGCGGGGGGGCCCTGCCGGGCAAAGACCGAGCAAGGCTGAATATGGACACGTCTACAAGGACAGACACACGGACGGGCACAGAGCCATACACACGGATACACGGACGGACATGCGGACATGCACGGATACCTGTGCCGGTGTGGAACGGACAGACGGACTGGTGTGTGGTGTGGTACCGCAGGGACATACGGATGGGTCCCGTACCAGGTGTGAGACAGTACAGACACACAGACGGACACACAGATGGGTACACATACCAGTGTAGGTCTGTATGGACACACGCGTATGGTAGGTGCATGGACAGACGCACATGTGGACAGAGGCAAGGACACGTCCTTAGGTGTGCACGTGCACATAGAGGCACGGGCATGCACACACATGCACACCTAGACGTGTGCACACATCGACCCACACTGGAAAATGTGCACAGGCAGACTCGTGTGCACACATACCCCCACACGCACACATGTGTACACAGCTGTGCTTTGCATTTCCATGGGTCCACGACTCACAGAAATACACACATGCACACATATGTACATCCACAGGTGTGCAAACCTGTGGGTACCCACAGGTACATTGTCCTATAAGCACACATACATGTAAGTACATGGACACACTTCCCATGCACATACACAATCATAACACATGTGTGCACACACAGAGAGGCATACACTGTATGCATGTAGGCATACACCTGCATGCACAGATGCGGGCAGACACGTGTACATCATACAGATGTGCACCCACACAGGTACACCAGCAGTGTTTGGGCACAGTGGGAGACTGCAGCACACCTCATTCTAGGGACCCCTTTGGGCAGGTGGGGGCCAAGTGGGTGCTGTGTCAGACTGCAGCTGTTGGGCAAGAGACAGGAGCCATGTGCTACCCTGAGGCATGCATGACCCTGTCACCCATAAAACCTGCCTTTGGATAGCTGGGCAGGGGCAGGAAGGTTCTGAGTGTGAGCAGGGTGCATTGGGTTTATTTTCTGTGCAGAGCATCTGGAGCGGCCCAGCCACGGCATTGCTCCAGGGAGCTCAGGGGGCCCAGCCCTCTGGACATATGGCTGCTGGAGAGTCCTGTCCCAGCAGTGAGTGCACATCGGCCCTTGGTCTCTGGGGCTCCCAATGCACGATGGACATTCCTGGGGATGCCAGTGTCTCTCAGCACTCATACTGTGGTGGGTACACGCACAGCCCTATGGGACAGAGCAGCCAAGAGCACTGGGCCAGGATGTCCGAAGGGGAGCATCCCTGAGCTGGGGGCACCTGGATGAGAGGCCAAAGCTGGGCTCTGCTGGGGAGATGCCTAGGCTGGAGTCACTGGAACTGGAGGACACCACAATGGTGTGCACAGGAAGTCCCTGGACTGTTGACAGTGGGAAATGTTGTAAGGGTAGGGGTCCCAGGGTTGAGAACTCCCAGAGTTGGTGGGGTTGGGGTACTTGTGAGACCCCATGGCTGGGGACATCAGTTTGCATGAAGCTGGTCACAAGGCTTGTAGGGATGAGAGACATGATGAGTCCCAGAGATGTAGGCAGGGGATGAGTAGGAGTCCCCAGTCACTGAAGGCCCTGATGACACACTCAGTGCTGTGCCAGCACTGCTGTGGGCACCCAGGAGTCTGTTGCCCTCCATCCTCTAGAATGGTGTTGTGTGGGACATCTGGGGGAGCCATGTGCCACCCCCACCCCCCACATCCAGCCCCTGGGGCTCCTGGAGTATCCAGAGGGCCATATGGGGCAGGGAGGAGCATCCTGAGTCTCCTGGCACTTGCCCCTCCTGTCCAGACCTACCTGGAGAGAACTGGAGAGAAGCAAGATGGGGGAGAGGAGTAGTGACAGGCTGATATTAATGGCTAGGGATTGTAGTGGGGACTGCACTGGCCCTGTCAGTTCTGAGTGCTTCCATAGTGCTGTCAACTCCATCTGTCAGGTGCCTCCACTAGGCACGGCTCATGCCAGGTCCTGCACAAATATTTGAGTGGCCCTTAGGCAGAGAAACAGCTTCTTGTTAACAGGGCACCCATGTGCCATCTGGATCCTGGCCATCACTGTTTACATCCAGCCACGGTCCCTGGCAGGGTTCCTGGGGAGCAGCTGCTCTCCACAGCTGGGTGACCTCCATCCTGGTGCCCCTCTACAGTGCCCAGCCCAGATTTGTCCTAGCACTGCAAGGGCACATGGGACATGTCCCCGTTCTGCCCAGTGCCTGCTTGGAGGATGTGGGGTGTGAGGTGGTTCATGCCCACTTAAGAAGGGATAGTGAATGGGCACCCTGTGACAGCAAAGCAAAAGCTCACTGTGGGGTTTTGGGCAGGTGAAGGAGCTGGGAACAAGGCAGAAGTGGACAGGGATGCACTAGCTGGCCTGGGGGAGAGA
>VRYO01000570.1:7548642-7560302 GCA_009812075.1 Sialia sialis | reverse complement strand
CAGGGGTAGTGGAATGCCCCCTGAGACCTGCCCAGCATTAGGGCTGGTGCCCAGGGCCACATGCACAGTGATTGACCTGCTAGGAAGCCATGTGTGCTCTGTGGCACTGGGGCCTGGCTGCTGCCCTGGCTGGCCCTGCAAGTGCTATGAGCAGAGCTTATTCCTTGGCCAGGCCTGGGAGCAACTGGGCAGGGTGAAGAGCCCATGGGCAGAGTGGGTGCAGGAGCCCCAGCATGGGGCCATGTTAGCTCTGCCCTGTGGGTGGCTATAGGATCTTCCCCATGCACCTGCATGCCCTGTGCTACTGCCACCATGCAGCAGCAGCTCCAGTCGTTTGCCAGCCCTGTGGCGATCTCTGGTCGTTGAAGTGGCAGGATGGGCAGAGGTTAGTGTTGGCAATGGGCACTCTGCCTAGCCCAATTGGGCACTGCTTGTCCCGGGACTGCCAGGACTGTACCTACCAGCAAGGGCAGAGGTCTCACGTGCTGGCTACTTCCCTACTTCCTACTTCCTCTAAGCACAGTGGTACAGGGTGCCATGTTTATTTTGACCGTGGGTGTCAGGGAGGGTAGGCATGTGCCAGGGCTCAGCACTTCCCCTACTGTTGTCTCCTATGGGTACTTAGGATGGGATGGCATCCTTTGGGCATAAAAATTACCATGGGTGCCCAGACAGGCTCAATGTGGGGTTGGAAGCAGCGGCAGGGGGCTGGCATCCACACGGGACAAAGGGCCCTTGTGCTGCCTGTGCCTGCAGGGGAATCTGCTGGGATGGGACATTTTTCTTTCTCCCCCCTCCCGATTCCCTTGCTCAGAAATTCATGTGACCAGAGAAGGGGGAGAGCCTGGCCCTGCAGATCCCTCTGTGGTGCCCGGGGCTCAGGCACCTTCTCTGAAGCCTCTTTCTCCTCTGACACGCGGTGTCTGTGGAACGTCCCCTGGGCTGTGCTCCCCTTGACGCCCCTCTCTGTCACCCAGGTGGAGGATGGGGGCAAGGCTGCACTGTCTCGCCGCTTGCAGCCAGGTGATGAGCTGGTGAACATCAGTGGGACGCCACTGTACGGATCCCGCCAGGAGGCCCTGATCCTCATCAAGGGCTCCTATCGCACTCTGAAGATGGTCGTTCGCAGGTTGGCACTGCTGTGGAGGGGACACAGGGTGGGCCAGTGGGGCTTTACCTTCTTGGGAGACTGGCAGGAACCTGGAGGTGCCCTTGTCTCCAGCTTGGAAGTACTCTTTGCTGGGACAGGGTGGGGAGCAGCCCCTTTGCTGCTGTCAGCACTCCTGCTGAGTGGGGGTTCCCCAGCCTGCAGAGACAGGGCAGTGCGTTGGGCTCGCCACCCCCTCGCTGGGCGGTATCCTCGAGCGTGGCCGCTCCTCTCCCTTCCTGCCTGCCTGCCTCCTGCCTGCCTGCTTGCCTGGGAAAGGAAGGAGAGGCAGGGCTGGGCCTTGCAGTCCCTTCCCCCCCACCAATCCCTCCAACTGCATCCATTCCCTCGCTGCATCCTGACTGACTCCAGCTCCAGCAGCACTCAGGGGCAGGGA
The DNA here is from genome assembly GCA_009812075.1 of Sialia sialis. Classification (NCBI taxonomy): domain Eukaryota; kingdom Metazoa; phylum Chordata; class Aves; order Passeriformes; family Turdidae; genus Sialia; species Sialia sialis. The sequence goes on along the minus strand of VRYO01000570.1, from coordinate 7,558,758 downwards.
CGGCGCAAGGGCACTGCCCAAGGGGCAGGAGTCCCATGGGACTGTGCTGGGGCTCAGCATCATCCATGGTGAGTTTGGGGGTTCTGGGAAGTCCCTGTGCTGACCTGACAGCTTGCCACTCTTGTCCACTCAGTATATGCTGTGGCAGCACTGGGCAATTGGGAGGTACAGGAGGGGGCTTCTGACCATATCTGTGCAGTGGTGTGCTGGGGGAACTGGAGACTCCTATGGATGCTGTGAGGGGTGGGACAGGGACCAGCACAGGACCCTTCCCAGAGACATGATGTGGCTGGTGCTTGCTGCAGATGCTGAAGGACAAAGGAACAAGGGGGAAGGTCAGGCTTGCGGTGGAGAGAGACGTGGCCCCAGTGTCCCTTGGTGGAGCCAGTCCAGTCCCAGCAGGGACACTTGCCCTGCTCAGGCCAGTTGCCTGTGGGCTGTCCAGGGGCCACGTCCTCGGTCCCCTGTTGACGCGGTAACAGGGATGCTGCAGGCTAGGGAGCTCTGGACAGCTGGGTGAGCTGCAGGATCCCCTTGCCCAGGGCCGGGTGCTGGCAAGGCTGGACCCTCCTCACTGCCATCCCCTTTGGGCGGGCGCTGGCCTGGGGGAGACAGGAAGCCCCGTAGGAAGTGACTTCAGCCCCGGTTCCTTGGCCTGGCTTCCTCCCCATTCTTGTCCTTTCCCGCTGTTGCTCTTGGCAGGAGGAGCGTGCCCGTCCTCCGGCCCCATTCCTGGCACGTGGCCAAACTTGCCGAAAGCCGCCCAGACGTCCCCACCATGCACTGCCCGGCTGATGCCTTCAGCCTCTCCTGGCCCTCGGGATGTGATGTCAGGTGAGACCCTGGGGGCAGATAGGAGACTGTGCAAGGGGAGGGGGCAGACGGGACACCCTCTGGGGTTGTGGCAGTAGGGGTGGCATAGGTGCTGGCATACACTACTGTTGGGCATCTGTCCTCATCCTGCACTACCCTTTCCCCTGGCTGTTTACTCCGGGCTCCCGGCAGGAAGGGGCGGTGGCTCTGCTGGAGACAGCCAGGAGCTGCTTAGTCCCACTGCCCCCGCTGCCAGAGCTGGGAGGTTTCAAGTGCTGGAGCCACACACCCTGTGTTGCCTGGTCCTGCTCCACTTGCCAGTGCCAAGCAACCTTGGTGGTGGCCCCAGCCTGGGGGTGAAGGGCAGGTTGGGGCAGTGCTTCCTTGTGACCCAGGGAGAGTGTATGTGTGGGGGTGGGCTCCTCTGTGGAGCTGGATGGGGGGGCAGCAGGCGCCTGTAACACAGGCGTGGGGCCAGGCAGCAGCAAGCTGTCCCTGCAGTGGAACCCACTGTCCTGGCACTGCAGCACTGACCGGAGCAGCTCCATCGGGAGCATGGAGAGCCTGGACCATCCCAGCCAGGCCTGCTATGAAGGAGACCCCTCACCCGTTGACCAGGGCATGTACCACAGCAAGCGGGACTCGGCCTACAGCTCCTTCTCTGCCAGCTCCATTGCCTCTGACTGCGCCCTCTCTCTCCGTCCTGAAGAAGCCGTGTCCATCGACTCCAGCCTCCAAGGCCCCTACAAAGCCCCTGACAGGCGCTACCTGACCACAGGGGCTGAGCCATCTGCCAGCTGGCACCCTGAAGCCTGGCGGGCACCTGTGCCCCCCCAGCCCCCTGTCAGGAGGGACAGCCTGCGGGCAGCCCCACCTGGCAGAGGGGACAGGCGCCAAGAATCAGTGTCAGTGGACATGCTGCATGCCAAGGGCCGTTGGATCTCCGACACCTTCCTCTGCCAGCGGGATGGGGAGGCGGAAGTAGTGGGCAGGAGGACACTGGCACCGTACCCCACAAAGGACAGTCTCTCTGCTGACCAGTATTACATGCTGAGCTCCCACCCAGACCGATGCCCAGCTGAGCCACTCCTGGGGGAGAGCATGGAGTCTGACAACCAACCGTACCTGGATGACAGCATGCGTCGAGTGCCTGATGCCATAACAGCAGGTGACAACCCATTGCTCTCCCCTCTCAAGGGCCACATGTCGCACCGTCACAGTGCTCCCGAGCAACTGCTGTCCTCTCAGCTCCGCTCCCTGCAGCTGGGCACCAACAGTGGGCGAGCCTCACCAGCCTCCAGTGGGCAACGCTGGACCTTGTCCCCGCTGCATCCTGAGGGCAATCGGGGGGGAACCACAGGGGCTGCCCAGGATCCCCCACACTGCCCAGAGCCTTGCTGCCGCCCACTGCCCTGCCGCTGCTGCCCTGAGCTGCAGCAAGCCTGTGGGCAGGATGGCCAGGGGGCCAGCCCAGCTCTCAGCACTGAGGGAGCAGTGGAGGAGGAGAGCCGGGGAGGGGCCCGGCGGGCTGGGGGTCCTCCCCACCGCTCTGCTCAGATGCGCCGCCGCAGTGACCGCTTCGCTACTAGCCTGCGCAACGAGATCCAACGGCGCAAAGCCCAGCTGCAGAAGAGCCGGGGTCCTGGTGCACCTCCACCTGGTGAGGAGCCAGTGGAGGAGACCGAGGAACCCCCTGAGGGCAGTGTACTGGCAGAGCAACCCCCTGCCCTGCCTGAATGTCTCAGTCCCGCACCGAGTGAGGACAGCAGGAATGCTGGCCGCTCTGCAGACCGGGGTATCCCCACCCCTGACCCAGTGCCAGCCTCCAAAGGGCCCCCGTCCCCTGGGCGGGTGGTGCCAACGGCCAGGGGCCGCTGGCGCTGGTCCCCGGAGAACAAGCTGCAGCCTCAACACTCACCCAGCCCCAGTGAACTGGAGGGCTACAGCCAAGGCTCAGCGGCCTGCAGCTCTCCACCACGAGGCAGTGACGAAGCAGTCCTGCTGCCCTTCGCTGACCGCCGCCGGTTCTTTGAGGAGAGCAGCCGACCTGCACCGCCCCGGCACAGCAAGCTGCCAGCAGGTGATCCTGGCGCTTTCCAGCCCCATGGCCCTGAACACCGGGATGTCCGCCGTCTCTCTGTGGACCAGCCCTACAGCCCCCCCTCACCCAGCCGCCCTGGCTCTGCTGGCCCCTATGCTGAGTGCTGCCGAGAGCAGCCTCACTGTTACAAGCCACTGGGGAGGCCAGGGGAGCTGGATTACCTGCGGGGCTTCTCCTACCCCTATGGGGCTCCCCTGCGTCCTGAGCCCTGTCACTACTGTGGAGGGGAGCCGTGCCCACGGCCACTGCCCCGTGGCCATGCTTGCCACTGTCATCCTGTGCCCTGGATGCGCTGCCCTGACTGCTGCTGCCCGGCCCCCCATCCTGGGCGAGAGGAGAGTGATGCCTGGCCCCCCCGGAGAGCTTTTGTCCAGGTGAGTAACGCCTTGTGACTCTCTGAGACTGTGCTGGGATGCAGCACTGACATTCCCTTTCATCCCTGGACCATGACCCTGGGCTGGGGTGCAGGGTACTGTGTCCCCACTGGCCTTGCAGACCCCCTGCATGCCTTCTGTGCTTGCATGGGGATGGGACAGAGGTGATGAGGGAGGGATTTCACACTGCATTCCCCCCCCCACACAGGAATTTCCTCAGGATGAGTGGGAACCACCTGCAATAACCAGGAAAGTCAGTCAGCCCATCAGGTGAGCCCATGCCAGGTGCCACTGTGCTGGAATGTGTTTGCCACTCAGTGGGGACCTCTGCCAGGGGGATGTGGGGGATGATTTTGATTGAGGATATAGAAAGTGCGTCCTGTACTGGCTTGGCCATCCTTGGCATGGTGCCCCGAGGCAGGAGGGAGGCACGCAGGACAAGGGGGTGTGAGGAGGTGTCCACAGCAAAGGTGGTCCCCCTTCCCCAGGGTTCTGGGGCCATCCCTGGGGGGCAGTGCCCAGTGGATGAGCCTGGGCTTCTCCCACCAGTATGAGTGGATGACTAGCTGGGGTAAATGAGGCAGGGCCTGTAATGGGCCTGAACTGCCAGATGGGTGACTGTGTGCGGGAGGACGGGTGCCTCCTTCTCTTCCTAGTGAGCTCTTCCTCTACCCACTGGGTTTCCCAAGGCTTGGCCCATTCCGCACCTGCCTTGAGAGCACCGAGCCAGAGTGGCCACCCTGCTACCGGGCCACATCCACACATGACCTCTTGTGGGATAGTGACCGCCTGACTCATACCCCGGAGAGCCTCGTGGATCCGCTGCACCGCCCGCTACGGGGCAGAGCCTTCTCTGAGAGCCACCTCAACCTGGAACCTGCCAGCCCCTGGGGCCGTGACCAGAAGGACCTTTTCCATGCCAAGCTGGACCATCCCAGCATTCCCAAAAAGAAGGGCCCCCCACCTCCCCGCCCACCTCCGCCCAACTGGGAGAAGTACAGGCAGCGCCGGGCATCCCAGCACCCACCAGATGGTGCTGGGCATGGCTCTGTCTCCTCTGCTGCCCCAGTGCCAATCCGCAGCATTGCTGAGGCAGTGAGGGAGCGATCACAGAGCCTCACCGGGGAGCAGAAGGGCCAATCCTGGGGGCACACTGCTCGCCCCTCTGCTTCACCAGGTGCCTGGCCCCGACCTGAGCCCCCCAGATCACTTCGCAGGACTCCTGGGCCCAGTGCTGCCAACGCTGAGATTTGTAGGCAAGTGGTGCCATGGCATGGGAGTGGGAGTGAGAAAGCAGGCACAACTGGGACACATGAGGGGGCTTTTGTGGGCCCTTGTGCCTTTTATCAGAGTATCCTAATCCATCCCTTGGAGCACCCTGTGGGGGTTTTTTGCATTGTGGGGTGTCCCTGACCTCTTTCCCTGGCATGGCCCTGATTGTGCCTGCCCCTATGGGTGGGCAGGGAAGCTTGCCTTGGAAGACATACCTTAGGTTGGTGTTGGCAGGGTGTCAGGAGCTGGGGAGAAGCAGACAAAGATGAAGCAGTCCTGGGAGATGGAGGAGCAACCCCAAAGGCTCATCCAGAACCAGGAGCAGGGCTGTGCCAGTCCCCATGGTGTGGGTGAGTGTTCCCTGTCCCTGCATTGTGGCTCTGGTCCTGCCTTGCCAGAGGCAGTCAAGCCCAGTTCTGGGGCAGTAGAGGGGGTGAGCTGCCAGGGCAGCTGGCCCCAGCCCCACTGCATAGACTCCGAGGAACGGCTGTGGGACGTGGCTGTCAGGGACCGTTCCCTGGCCAGTGTCCTGGCCCCCTTGGCTTCCCCTGGCACCGCCACTGAGGCGATGGGTGAGCTGCTGGTCGCAGGAGAGCGACAGGCCTGGCAGAAGTGTCTCCAGCAGGACTGGCACCTGGAGGCTCTGGCACAGGACAGGTAGGGCTGGCACGGCACCGGGCCCCATTCCAAGGGCAGGCTGACATCCTCAGTGCTTATCGCTCTATCTCTCTCCCCAGGCAAGGTTTTGAGCCCATCTCGCCACCTCCCAGGAGTGCTGCCAGCTCCAGTTCCTTCCCAGTGCACTATGGTGTTGCAGTGGGCAAAGCTGAGCCACTCAACAAAGTAAAGGCGCTGCCAGAGGTAGTGGAGGGGAGCTCAGAGGATGAGGAGGAGGTGGACCATGAGCTGGTGGAAAAGAAGGTACAGACCCTGCTGGGGACAAGCCCCTTGTGGTTCCCCACTGCCATGGCCAGGTGCTCAGGGAAACTGGGGGCATTTCTGGATGCTCACAGGGACTCAGGCATCATTGGTTGCTCCTGGGGAGACATCACCAGGCACTCAGGGGCATGGGGGTTTTTGTTGGATGCTTGTGGGGACCGGGAGTATTGCCATATACTCACACGGGGCTGGGACCAGGGGCATTGTCAGGTGCTTGCAGGACCTGGGAGTCTCACCAGATGCTGGTGGGGACCATTTCCAGATGCTTGATGCTTGCAGGGACTGGGATGTTCCCAGGGACAGGAGGCATCCATTAGGTGCACATGGAGTCTGAGACATTGACAGATTCTTGTGGGGACTGGAAATTGCCAGTAGCTCATGAGAATCAGGGTTACCGCCAGGTTCTTGTGTTCTGTGGGTCCCAGCACAGCATCCCTACACCTCTGTGTCCCCTGATCCCATGGGGAGTGGTCCCAGCTACCCCAACCCCTTTGCTCTGGCAGCTCCAGCTGATCGAGAGCCTGAGCCGCAAGCTGGTGGTGCTGCAGGAGGCACAGCGGGGGCTGCAGGAGGACATCAGTGCCAATGGGGCACTGGGTGAGGATGTGGCTGCCCGCCTGCAAGCCCTCTGCACGCCAGGGGAGTTTGACAAGTACCGCCTCTTCGTGGGTGATCTGGACAAGGTGGTCAACCTCCTGCTCTCCCTCTCGGGGCGCCTGGCCCGGGTGGAGACTGCCCTGGGCAGCCTGGGGCCGCACGCCCCTGCTGAGGACAAGGTAGGCATGGGGGTGGGGACTCTCACCCGGGAGGTTTTAGGCTGTGGGATGCCCTGCCAATGCCGGCTGTCTTGCCCACAGCTGGCCCTGCGAGAGAAGCAGCGGCTGCTGGTGGCACAGCTGGAGGACGCCAAAGAGCTGAAGGAGCATGTGGGGCGGCGGGAGGAGGCAGTGGGTGCCATGGTGGCACGGTACCTGCCCGCTGAGCATCTCCAGGACTACCAGCACTTCGTCAAGATGAAATCAGCCCTCATTGCTGAGCAGCGGGAGCTGGAGGAGAAGATCAAACTGGGCCAGGAGCAGCTCAGGTGCCTGCGTGAGAGCCTTGGCCCGGTCCCCAAGGACTGCTAGCCCCCTACCCAACCTCCCTCCAGGATCCTGGCTGTGATGCCAGCTTGCTGCCAAAGCAGATCCGGCCCCTTGTGGGCTCTCCCTGTGTCTGTCCATCTGTCCAGCCCCTGCCTTTTATTTATTTTTCTGATTAACTGAGCAGCAGAGGAGTTGCCAGGCCAGGTGCTGACAGGGGCTGTTGTGCCACAAAACTGTCATGGGCTCTGGCCACTCGGCAACCTGTGGCCCAGCAAGACCAGAGAGATGGATGACGGATGATGCTACCACCAGTCTCTTGGGTCTTTCTTGTGTGCTCACAGGGTCCCTCCAACTTTTCCTGGACACCAGTGCCTATCTTGTATCTGATGCTGCACCACATGCCTTAAACACCCCCCAGCTACTATTCATGCAGCAAGTGAAAGGGTTAAACCATGCTCACCCTCTGTCATGTCTGTTTGTCCAGCTATGTCCATCTGTCCAGTGGGAGCTGAAGGAATTTCAGCCCCAGCATCCTCTTCCTCCCCATTGTGTCAGAAACAATGGCCCCAGCCAGCGCGTTCTTAACCCACTCCCTGCTGGCTGAGGGACCACAAGGTGCCGAGGTGAGTACCAGTAGGTGCTGTGTACCTGTGTCTTGGGATGGTACCCTGCCAGGGCACGGGATTCTGGGACCAGTACATTGAGGCCTGCACCTACTCTCTGTCACCGATGCTGTGTGCATGGAGACAACCGGGCCTCATCCAGCCCTCACCTGTAGCTTCTAGCTCAACACCAGGAGTGATTAATAGAGGAAAAGGATAAAAGAGAGATTAAGGACAAAATGGGGTACCTGTACCCTCTGTGCTGCAACAAGCACATATAGCACTTAGGTATCGCCCCTGCCACTGTCCACCTGTCTCCATAGCATGAGCAGGTATCTTCATACTGATTTTGCACAGGGGTTTAATGCAACCAGCGGGAGCTTGGGCCAGGGTGGTGAACGTTTTGGGGAGGCAGGTGGGCTGTAGCACTTTGGGGTGGCCCCATAACTGGGCAGTCCGGCCCAGGGTTCAGGCAGCATCCATGCCTGTCTGTGTGCTCCTGTAGAAGTTCCCCTGAATTGCCACCCCTGTTCTGGGCTACCTGTAGCCTGTTAAACACTACACCCCACACCTGCCTGGCTGTACTGTGGGATGGTGCCTGGCAGGAGTGGGATCCTCAACATTCCCTCCATCTCAGCCACTCCCAGGATCATTGCTAGGACCAAAGACTGCGCCCCTTGGGGGCCATAGTGCTCTCATGATAAGGTTCAGCAGCCCTGCACAGGGGCCCTATGCTAGAGGAGCTGCCAGCACCTGCGTGTTGCTGCGTGCCATTGTATCTCTAACAGTAAAGCAGCAGCAGGAGCTGCACATCTATCACAGCTGTGTCTTGCATGGTTTGTCCCTGTCTCCAAATAAAGTGGCAACGGAGTGGGGAGGGGTTCATTGCTCCAACTGGGGTGAATCACAGCTTGGCAAGCTCTTGGGAGCTGAATGCCCCCGTGGCACAGGGGGCACCTGAAGTACAACTGTTGGCGGGGTGTCTTCTGCGGGGTGCTCTTAGGCTGAGTCAGTGCCTGGACCCTTTCCCCGGTGTGCACGTAGGGGTCACAGCACTTGGGTAGTGGATACAGCGTTTTCCCCTGCAATCTGCCCCGGCATAGTTGCCAAGAGCTTTTGGGGCAGCCCCGGGGGGATGTCTCCGTGCCGCTGCTGCCGAGGGTGTTCCGGAGTGCCCCGGTTCACCGCGGCGCGGCAGGGTGGTGCCCGGTGGTGCCCAGCGCCTTCCTCCGCTCGCAGGGAGCGCCGGGGCAGCGCGGGGCCGGCGGCGGCCGCTGGGCGGCGCCAGTGCCGGGACGGAGCGCGCGCGCGCAGGTGGGTGCGGGAGCGCAGGTGCGCGCGGGGGCGCGCGGCGGCGTGCGCGTGCACGGGTGTCGGGACGGGACGCCGGGGATGCTCCGCTGTGAGTGCGCGCGTTTGAGCGCGAGTGTACGGGGCGAGCGTGAGTGCAGGCGAGTGCACAATGGGAAACACGCGTGCACGCGCATGGGAGCGTGTCGGCGAGTGGCCGCAGGCATGTGGTGCGCGAGCGTAAGGCTGCGCAGGGAATACAGGCGTGTGCCCGTCAGTGCACACGAGTGGACACATGTAAGCACAGGTGAATGTGTGCACGTGCATGTGAGCGCACACAGCTGGACTCTCACATAGGTCAGCGCACGCCTGTGAGCACACATGTTCACACAGCTGAACACACGCCGAATGTGTGAGCTCCTGTGTGCAGGGCACAGCTCCATGCTGTTGCTCACACGCACCAGTAGTGAGTGACTGCACCCGCAGGAGAACACACTCACGGGGGAACTTGTCCTGTCTCTGATGTGCACGTGTGAATGCATGCACATGTGTGTGAGTTCATGGGGCTACTTGTGCAAGCCCTTGCATATGGGTAACTGCAGGCACAGGGAAACTGTGCCCCATGACCCATTCAAAACCCCATTGCTCCTCCCTGCAGTTCCAGCTGCTGCCAGGTGAGACCATGGCCCAAGGCATGATGGCATGGCGGCATGGCCAGGTTGCTACCTACAGGGACCCTCAGTGACGGATGTGGCCATGGCATGGGGTGTCCTGAGGATGCCTTCATGAGACCCCAGAGGAGATGCAGGCCCATCGTAGTATTCAGGGTCCTAAGTCTCCCAGAGTGGCAAACAGAACCCATAAAGGTGGGGTAGTCCCCAGCTTTGGTGTTTGTCTCCCCATCGCGATGATTTCTTCATTTTACAGATCCCAAATCTGTACCATGATATCCCATACCCCTGAACTGGGGAAGGATGAGGACATGGTAGGTAGTGATGCTTTAATGAGAGACCCCTGCCATATGTGGGAGATGGGGAATTCTGGAGCATAAAAGTCCAAACCCCATAGCTGGCCCCCTTCACTCCCAAAGTCCATTACAGCCCAAAAGGGAAAGCAATGTATTGGGAAGGGACAAGAGAGCCCTCTCTGTCCCTGGGCTGGGACAGCATGGTGCAGCAGGAAGGAAGGGCTATGGGGCTCTGCCAGCATGGAGAGCCCAGAGCAGCAGTGGGTGAGAGATGAGCATAGGGGCCCATGGGACACTGTGAGAAGGAAAGTGAGGCTGGACCTTGTCTCCCTAGATGTGGGCTGTTTGGCGGCGTATCCTCTGTGTGTGTGCCTGTGTGCTCCAACACTCCGGAGTATGTTGTATGCAATCACACCTCTGTGGGGGTATCTGCAGGCATGCACACCACTTTTAAAACTGTTGCCCCTTGTCATGTCTCGGCATGCCCTGTGAAAAACTCTCCTTTTGGAACCCCCTTGATATATTGAAATTCTACTTTAAGGTGTCCCCAGAGGCTTGTCTGCTCCAGGCTGAACAACCCCACATCTCACAGCCTCTCTCCATAGTAGATGGTTTTCAGCCCATGGAGCAGCTCTGTGGTCTCTTGATCTGCTCTACCAGCACCACATCCTCC
>VRYO01000570.1:7537454-7547642 GCA_009812075.1 Sialia sialis | reverse complement strand
GGGCACGGCAGCCCTGCTGCCGTCCAGGCTCGCTCGTCGAGGTAGGTGCTCTCCCAGTCCCTCCTCAGCCCTCGGGGCCGGCACAGATGCCGTGAGGAGATGGCTTCCCCCGCATGCGGGAACCCCGCGCTCCCCCCTCCATCCCAGCCCACCCGCAGTCACCTGCTCGGGGGTGGCGACCCATGGGCGCGGGAGGTTCATCCGTCCTTTCCCAGCTGCCGGAGCCAGACGGATGGTGGGGTCCATCTGCTGCTTTCCAGGGAGATTCCTGCACTGTCCCCGGCCACACAGAGCAGCCCAGCACCTCGGGGGTGGGCAACAAGGGGAAAGAGCACGGGCTGCGGGAAGGCGTCCCACCCCTCTATGCACCAATGTACCAGTGCCCAAGCATGGGGCAGACACTGTCTCCTGCGCCCAAGCCAGGGGCAGCGTGGGGATGCCATGTAGGCTGAGGAATAGCTGGGACACTGAAAGAAGGAAGGAAAACTTTGCCTGCAAGGATGCCACCCTGAGTGTTGTTTCTGGGCAAGGAAGTGCCTCCCTTGATTTCCAGATTGCACCTTCCAGCTGGCGCAGCCCTACAGGATGAGGGGCCATGAATGCCTCTTCAGGGCTCTTCCTCCATTCCTGTGTGTCCTTGTCCTCTCAGGACTGTCATAGGAGGTTGCAGAGCTCTGAGCCAAGCCAGGTTGGAAGATGGCCGAGAAGCTGGTGCCTGGGGACCTGTTCTTGAGGAAGACCCGGGAATCGGTGTCGTCCCTGGACTCGGACAAGCTGGCACCCATCTCACCCGAGGTGGGTGGTGAGGAGTCATCTGACAGCGAGGGCGAGCAGGAGGACAGTTCTCACAAGCTCATCCGGAAGGTTTCCACCTCGGGGCAGATGAGAAGCAAGGTCAGAGGTGGGGGATGCTGTGGGTGAGGGGCTGGCTGAGTATGGGGTCGCTGCTGAGAACGGGGGAGGGGAGATTACCTTCTCTAGGGGGTAAATCAGTAGCAGGTTCTTGCTACTGGCAGATGTGACCCAGCCAGAGCTGGGAGGGTTCTGCTCCCCTGTGCCTCATGGGAGGGCACACATAGAAACATGCAAACCACACAGTGGTAGGTAGTGTCAGTGTTAGTCCCATGGGGCTGTGAAGCATGGATTTTATCCTGTTCAGGTGCAGGATCTCTCCCACACCCAAACAGCCCCTTCCACATTGCCTTCATGCTGCATTTGTATCCCCGGGGTTCCCGTTACCTGTCCCTGGAAGAAGAGGAGTTGTGTTGGGACACTCTGCCCCATGGATACTCTGGGGCTGAGATTTAGGGTCATGGGAGTTGTGTATGTGTGGATCCCACACCCTGCCTGCAGGCACTGCGTGTGCAGGGCTTGGTTGGTGGCAAAATGGAACCTGTATCTTTCCTAGTGCTCCAGATTAATTTGTCTGTGTCAGTTCCCCTGTGGGCCCATTCCCACAGATCCAATCCCCAGTGGTGGTTTTTTGGACAGATGGGAACACCTTTGAGGTCAGACATGACACTTACATTTCCCAGCCACTGTCATGAGAGTAGCTGGGGTGTGTGTGTGTGTGTGTGTGTGTGTGTGTACATGCATCATGAAATAGCTCAGAAAAAGCTATTTTGATAGTACCTACAAAATATGGGTTGTGGTGCCTTTAGCCAAACTGGAGTGCATGCTCAAAGGTGTCCCAGCTGGGACAGTGAAATGCAATGCAGGAAGAAGTAACCTGGTCCAAATGGCCAGGTAGGACATGGGGAGAGAAGGAGATTTGGAGGGGACATTTTGGGGAGGGAGGATGCAGACACGGTGCTGGGAGGGTGCTCTAGATGACATGCCAGGCGAGCAGTGTCTTTGCATCCACGTTTCAGCTGCGAGAAGGAGGTGGCAGAGTGAGTCAAGGCAGTGCCTGCAGTGTTGGGCTGCACACGGGGGCTGCTGGAAATCCCCCCACAGCCAGCTTTGGAGCCAGCCACCCCTCAGTGGGGATGTGCTGCTCCAGGGGGAGGGGAGAGCTCTGAAAACACAGCATAGGAATGCAGTTGTGGAGCAGCGGGTATCACCAGACTCTGGTGTTGGGTGCTGAGGAGGGGGAATGAGGCAGTGTACTGGTCTGCATGCTTGGGGCTGGGGCAGGCTCCCCTCCCACGGGCCGTGGCTTGGCTGTTGAGCCAAGCCTGGTGCACTGGCATGAGGTGAGCAGAGGATGCCTGCCCAGAGGTATGGAAATTGCATGCTCCCAACCTAGCACCATGGGGTTTTCCCACTTGGCAGAAGAGATTTCTGGGGCATTGAGGGGGCTCTTACTGGCTGCTCAAGGAACATGTCTCAATTTCCCCTTCTTTGAAGCAGGCTGGCACCAACTCTGCCCTCTCCAAGTTGGCTGTCATGTGTGTGTAGAGGGCTATTCTGGGTGCAGAGTGTTGGAGGGGCGGCATAGTGGGAAGCCAGGCCAGTGGGCAGGGTCATGGGGATGCTTACTTCTGTGTGTGAGCCCTCAGCACCCTTCCAGGAGGGCAGCAGTAGCCACTGGAGTTTGCAGCACTTGCTATGCTGTGGGGCACAGGGACATCACAGGGTGCCATCAGTGCCGGGAAGTCTGAGGGGAAGAGGCATGGGCTATGCCATGTCGTGCAGCAGCAGCACAGGAGCACAAACATGCTCTGAGCCAAATCGCCAAAGCCCCCCATACCAGCAGCAGGCACTGGCCTTGCCGCGGACAGGCTGCACGTGGGGAAAAGCTATCTGCCTGCCTGCTGTGGCCACTGCCCACATCCTGCCTGGCATCAGCAATTAGCCATGTGGGAGGTGATGCTGTGCAGCATGCCAGGAGGGGCAGGTGGTGTGATGGATGGGCAGGTGGATATGACATTTTTGGGTTTATAACCCATGGACCTGGTGGAGAGAGTGAGAGCTGGCAGGGCTGGAGCTGGAGGGGTCTGAGAGTGAGCTGTGTATGCTTCCCCTGCTGCCTCTGTGTTTTCAGTGTTGGGGTTCAGTATTTTTCCCAAGAATACCTTTGCCCTGATCCAGACGAGCAGGACCACACTTGCCAGCCTGGCCTCTGGTTGGATGGGCTCCTTCCTTCCCTATGGAGATGAGGATTTTCGGATGAGATTGCTGCTGCCACCCAGGTTGGGCTCACAGCCCTGACATGTGTTGCCTGTCACTCCAGCCACAGGTTGTGTGCCATGGCAGGCACTTTCCTGAGTGACACACCTGTCTTGACATCCTTGTCATCCAGGTGGGGCTGGGGTGGGGGAAGGGAATCATTACCTGCACTCCGGGCAAAGGAACACAGTTAGCACGGGAGAGCTCAGTGCCAGGGTGGCAGCTCCTGAGACCACAGGTGGGGGGGGATTCAGGTCACACTGTTCTATTTTGGGTCATATGTGGTGGATGGGTTCCTGGAGAGGGTCTGTAGGAGCCTGCCATGTTGGGAGGGCTGGGAAAGGTCAGGACCCCACCCCACTGCCCATGCACACTGACTGGGGAAACCTTGGGTCTCTGGCAATGGAAGCAGGCAGCTTCTCCCACTCCAAGCTTTTGTTCAACCCCTGGGACAGGAGTAGGTGAGGATCATTTTGGGATCTGCTGAATCCTGCTGATTGCTGCTCCCTAATCCCAGTGCTTCTGCACTCTGAATGCTCATGCCCCCACATCCCTTCCTCAAGCCTCCACATCAATCACATACCCCCACTGCACACCTCCAGGCTGGAGCTGTGGACACGCTGCTGTGGGGTGCTTTGTGCCAGCATAGGCGTGGAGGTGGCATGGTCACTGTGCTCCGTGACCAAAACAGCTGCCAGATGCAGGTGTCTCCACTGGACTGAAAGGCTCCAGGATGGATGGGGCCTTGCTGACACTCTCCCCCTCAACGTGGCTGGGGGCTGCCTGTTGCCTGTACCAGGTTTTAGGGCAGAGTGGGGATGTGATGCTGCTCCCCAGCACTGACCCCAATAGGGCTGGGCATGGAGAGAAGGTGAGAGAGGGGACACTGCTTCTGGGGTGCACCAACACATTTGAGTTGCTGGGGGTGGAGGGTCACATCCTGCCCATGTGTGTGGGGCATTCATTTCCCAGCACTGCCTCAGCACAGGCTGTCCCAGCAGCTGAGTGGAGGCAGAGAGTGATCCAGCAGTGCTGTTTGCTTCAGTGAGCAGCTGGGATGATTGCACCACAGCTCGGAGGTGGAGGCATCAAGGCGGGCACAGCAGGGTGCAAGCCAGGGATCCAGGGTTGCCCATGGCATGTGCACAATGTGAGAATCCTTTCATGGGGCTTGAGGAGGTCAGTGGGGTTTTATTTGTAGCCTGGGGAATGAACGCTCCTTGTCCTTGCTGCAGACATTGAGCATCCTGCAGGCTCAGGGTGCCCCAGGAATGGGGCAAGCTGTACCTATGCATATTGGGGTGTTGGGCATCTGTAGGGAGCCTGGTGAGGCAGTGCTGTAGAGCCAGGCTGTGGACAAGGCTGCCCACTGAGTGCTAAATCCTGGCCAAAAGATGAAGAAAGCAAGGTAGAGCTGGCTGGGGCCAGACCTGGAAACATTTCTTCTGCAGCAGCAGGGTGAGCAGTGGTTCCTGGTCATTGCATCCTCCTGACTTGATACTGGTGGGAGACTGGAGCATCTCTCATGCAGAGAGAGCCTGGGAGACCTGGGACTATTCAGTGTGGAGGAGAGACTGTGACCAAGGGGTCCCCAGTTTTTGAAAGGGAGGGTGCAGCAAAGAGGGAACCAGGCTCTTCTCAGTGGTGTCCGCCAATGGACAGAGATGAAAAAATAGGAAATTGCACCTCAACACAAGAAAACACTGTCTCTCTGAGACCAGGGAGGCTGGGTTTGCTGTCATTAATCAGGGCTTGCCAACTGGTGCCTGGCGTGTGAAGATAGCTCCACTGTCACTAGCTGGATGTTTGTGAGGTTTCTTAAGCACTCTGTCCTCTCCCCATTCACTTTTTCTGTTATGTGAATGTCACTCTTGCCCATCAGCTCTTGCCCATCCCTGCTGGGCAGGGTGAGAGGGCTGTGCCCACCAGCATCAGGGCACAAGGGGAAGGTAGGGGAACTAGCACAGGTTGGGCTGACGTGGGATGTCTGCCAGCAGGATGCTTGGGGACTGATGTGGCTGTAGATAGTGAAGCATGACCTCATTTCTAAAAAGCAGCTGCTGGATGTCGTGTTGTAGGGGGACTGCCTTTCTTCTGAGGGCTCCTTCCCTAATTTCTCTCCTCTTGTTAATTCTCTGTCCCTTTTCAATGGCCTAGTGAGCATGATGTGATGGCTTGTCAGGACTGGTGCTGGAATCTCCTTTCAAGGATCCACCCAGCACAGGAAAGGGGTATTGTGGTTAGTCCTGCAATGGCAGAAAGCTCCATTCTCTGGGAGCAGCTGAGCCTGTGGGGACACAGCACCTATCAGGCACCCAGCCCCCTGACTGCCCAGTCCCGGAAGAGCTCTGCTGTGTCGCAAAGGCTGATAAGGTTTCCAACTGACTCCAGCCCACGGGGTGCCTGGTGGCGGGTAGAAGTCCTGCAGCTGGGCTGTTTGAGGTCTGCCAGCTTTCCTCTGCTGTCCTGGTGCCTGCTGGCTCAGCTGAGGGATGAGCTCTGATGCAACTGGACCCCGACTTGTGCTCAGTGGGCTGCTGCACTTGGAGCAGGAGGGTGACTGCCTGGAATGATGCTGGTGCAATGCAGGTTGGTGTGTTGACAGGTTCTCCCCTTTCCCTTCTCCTCCTACCGGGTGAGGCATCGTGAGGTCACAGGGACAAGTATATCCCTTCAGGATTGGTGCAGGGTGGTCAGCTGTGTGGGCAGACGGTGTGGTGCTCACCAGCTATGTGACAGCATTCCTGGCTCTTCTCCAGGTACTCCTTCACTGTCCAAGCTGATCCCAGTAGGAAAACCCTCCTGCCTCAGTTGTGATCAGACCTGGCTGCACAATGGGCTCTTCCCAGGAATGGTGGTGGCAGAGCTGGGAGAGTGGGGTGACAGAACAAAGCAGGATCCTGGGGTTCTGCTTTAGGGCTCAAGGCAGGGCTGGTGTTTTGGGTTGTAGCCTGACCTGTAAGAATCCCTGCTGGAGGGTGTTGAGCTCCCCTGGGCTGTGTTTCAAGCCCCCTGCTGGTGCTGAGCACACAGCCAGCCTGTGGCACGATGGCCTCTGGGGACCAGCCCAGTCCTGGCAGGGCCCAGATCCTCCCAGGGCCATTTTTACCTGTGTGCCCTCTGAGGTTCTGCTGCCACTGCCACTTCAGCTGCATCTGAGCTGGGGGTGGTCATATGTCTGCAGACACTTGTATGGTTTCATTCTTGCCTTTGCCTTGCTGCCCTGTGCCTCTGGGATCCCCCCAGTGCTGGTGCTGAGTCCCCTGGGCTGGAGAGAGCAGGGAGGGACCTTGGGATGGGGCAGTGGAGTGCTCGGACAGAGCCCTGCAGGGGAGCTCTGGCTGCTTGCTGGGTAGGTTGTATGTGGCTCTGGGTGTGCTGCCTTGGTTGCTGAGATGGGAGCAGCACTGGCTTTGCTGAGGCGTGCTGCAGCGCTGCCTGGGGCTCTCCAGACAGAAGAGCTGCACTTGGGGTGAGTGGAGTGGCTTGGTTTAGTTTTGGGGTGTGGGTGGCACACTGTGCTTACAGCTGTGCAGTGACCAGTGCAGAGCTCCCAGCCCAGTGGCCAGGGGCTGCCAGTGTCCCCAAAAGTCCCCAGGAAGAAGAGGCAGTCCCTGTGCTGCAGGTGCTGAGCTCTAGGTCTTTTGAGCTCTAAGGTACCTAAGAGCCACTTACTGTGTTCTTGTGGTGACACTGGTGCCCTGGACAGGGCTTCAGGGAGCCAACACAGCAAGAGTTGAGGCCACCTTGTCATAGCCTGTCTGCCCTTGCCATCCCCACCCCTTTCCTGTTAGCAAAGAGGAAACACTGGGCTAATCCAGCAATGCTGCTGCAGTGTGTCCTTAGCCATCAGGTGCCTCTCAGGTTTCTCCTCCTGCTATTCATTTCAAAAGCAGAGATCCAAAACCATGGAGCCACCTGGGAGCTGCTCCCTACCCCAGCAGCTGGAGCAAGTGCTCCTGGCTGAGACCCATGGTCAAACAATGAGGTAGGTGGGTGGCTTACCACAGTGAGGTCCCAAAACAGCCCTCCGGCACCCAGACTTGTGTGCCTGCCCAGGCAGTGTGAGACAACTTATTTTGGAAAGGGGACCTGCCTTATTTTCCCCAGGAGGGGTTGTCTGGCCCCATGCTGGCACCAATGGAACCTGTACCACATGGCATCACATACCAGGGATGATGGAGCCTGGATGGGCAGCTGCTGACATGAGGAGCTGTGCAGCAAAATGTTGTGCATGGCAACAGAGGGCTTTGCTTTGATGCTCAAAGCAGCCCCCAAGGGTGGGTGTGGGGAGAGGTGCCCCCAAGCTTCTCTGCACACTTTTGCATGTTGGGATGGCTAGGGATTAGTCTGCACGGGTGGAAAAGTGAGGCACACTCCCCCCAGCCATGGTATTGGAAGTGTTGTAAAACTCTGATGGGTGTTGTGGTGAAGGTGGGGGACTCTGCCTTTCAGGGCAGCTGCATCCGGTCCCTGGGACGGCCGGGACTGTGACATCTTGGGGCTGGGTGATGACTTTTTGCTGCTGTCAGGAGCTGCTGCTGGGGGTGTTTTGGCTCTGACCTGCCTTTGCGGGAGTGGCTACCATCCTCCCAGGCAGCCAGTCGTTGCTGTATTCTGCCCTCCATGTGGCCCTGGAGCCAGGCTGAGTGCCTATGCCCAGCTGGCTCCAGCCCCTGCTGTGACAGCCCAGAGGTGCCATCATGGACCCACCTCTTCTTCTTTCTCCTTGTCATCCTTTTCTTCTGCTGCCCTGCCACCCTTCACCATCACAGCTCCTCACACCATTCCTTGCCTGTACCTGTCCTTTGCAGCAACAGCAGTGACTGCAGCAAACACAGCACCTGTGCCTGACGAGTGCATCCAGGTGTGGAGGATGTGGTGTTTGGGTCTGGATCCCATCTGGCTATGCCAGGACCCTGGCTTGTCCCCTCCTGGTGTGGGACAAGGACTGCTAGGGTGCATGGTTTGTGTGTGGATCTGGGGGTCACTGGAAGGACCCCTCTGTGCTCTCACAGCTGAAAGGCCAGGGCAAGGGCACAATGTGTCCCAAGGTGCTGGCACTGGGGACAGCTGGGCTGTTTGTGCCAACATTCGTAGGCATTGTGGTGACTGACCACAGCCAAACTCTGACCAGTCTTGGGAAGTGATAAAGGCTTAAAACGTCTCTCTTCAAACTCCAAGCTGGAAGAGAGCAGGGAACAACATGGTGGGTGCCCCAGGGAGGTCTGGGAGGCTTAGGCATCTGGGGAGTGGAGCACCCTAGGCAGGATTTTAGCTTCTTTGTGACTTTGAAGGCTCCTGCTCTTCCTGGTGCTTTGGCCATCCGGTTCAGACCCATGGGCCAGTAGACTTAGGCTGAGACTTGGGCTGGTGTGTTTGCAGGCTGGCGGGTGCCTGGGTACCACCTCTTGCAGCACATGGGTTGGCACAAGAGTGCAGAGCCCCAGGGCCATGGTTCCCTCACTGCACCCTCGTGCCCAGTGCTAATTTGGCGTTAAATGTGACTTGTCATCATGTGCCTGGATTGGATGCAACCGCTGTGGCAGCTAATTGCAGAGTAGCAGCTGAAGGGAGCTGCCGGTGGTGTTTAAAGAAGATACAATCAAAGATGAGACAGTGCCAGAGCATCTCTGCCACCCCGCTCAGGCTCATAGCCATGTTGCGAACACTAATTAATTGAGTCTTGTAAACACCACTGTGAGAAGGGTAAATATTGGCAGGTGCTGTGTTTCAGGGAGGGCAGAGGACGGGCAGCCAGGTTGCAGTGATGCGCTATGCTGCAGGGCATGTTCTGCCTGCTGTGGGCTACCCTCAGGTTGTCCCCTCCAGAGGCTGTGGGGCAAGGCAGAACTGGCTGCTCCTGCTCTCCAAACAGTGCCCAGTAATGGTCCTTCCAAGATGCAGTCCTGGTATATCTGGGGCACTAGTGTCCCCTCAAAGGAATCTCTCCTGCCCTCCCTTGGCTTCTAAGTAGCTGCAGCAGGATGAGCATCTCCAGGCACTGCCCTGGGGATGGAGTGGAAGCATCAACAGTGAAGGCTCTGCACTGCTGGACACCTGCACCTTCCAGCCCTACCATACCCAGCAGCATCCTTCCAGATCACAGGGAGTGCCCAGTGCCCAGGTGATGGTGGGCAGGGAACATAATTTGCCCTGCTATGTGCAGCAGAGAGTGAGCCCCAGAATGTCCATTCTGTGCTCCTGGGGACCCAGGGACTGGTGTCACAGGGGAAAATGGTGGCTTTGGTGATCCCGAGAGGCTATGGGGGCTCAGGACACTGTGGTCTCTGCAGAAAAGCGTAAAGGAGGGGCTGTTGCTGAAGCAGACGAGCTCCTTCCAGAGGTGGAAGAGACGATACTTCAAGCTGCGAGGCAGAACACTCTATTATGCTAAGGATGCTAAGGTAGGCTGAGGGGCACTTCCAGCATGCTCAGTCAGGGGGGACCTGAGCCTGGGACAGCCCAGGAGGGGACAGAGATCCCTGTCTGGTGGACTGGGGCTCTGGTTCCTCCCTTGCAGTCCCTGATCTTCGATGAGGTAGACCTGTCTGATGCCAGTGTGGCCGAGACCAGCACCAAGAACATCAACAACAGTTTCACGGTGAGAGAGGTGTGGGGCTACCAACTGCACCCTGTGGAGACCTTGGCACCTTGTGGGGAGGCACTGCAGTCCTCCCTCATCTCCCCAGAGCCATGGGGCACTCCATAGCATGGCCTCCTGGAGGTGGCACAGATGTGCCAGAGATTGCTGGGACCTGTGCTGGGTCCTGGCTGGCCCGGTGGTGGCCTTGGCACAGAACATGGGGATGTGGCTGTTGCAGGTGATCACGCCATTCCGGAAGCTCATCTTATGTGCAGAGAACCGGAAGGAGATGGAGGACTGGATCACTGCCCTGAAATCTGTCCAGAAGTGGGAGATCCATGAGGTGATGTGGGCAGGGTGCTGCATGGATCTGTATTCCCATGTGGAATGTGTTTGCCTCTGTGTGCATTTGACTGCCAGACACAGCAGGCATAGCCCTGCAAGGAGGACAGGAGTTGGGCTGGGGGGACTCGAGGGCCAGGAGGGAGGGA